>KL276750.1:341-39774 GCA_000699545.1 Podiceps cristatus
AAGTCCCCTTCGTGTTCTTTACGGGCATTTAGTAATAAATAGTGTCAGGTGATTTACTTGTTATCAGGTCTCTGAGTGGTTTGTCCTCATGTCCCGCAGCTGAGGCAGGTGGGCTTGGCCCTGCAGGGAGGAGAGGAATAAGGGAGGAAGTCCAATTGACAGGGTGTTAAAAGGTGGGGGGGAAGTTTGATGGTTCTTTGTTTGCTTTTGTGGGGTTGGTTGGTTGTTTGCTTTTTCCAGTGTATCCACTCCCTTTTAATCACCTATTTCATTCTTTAGCCTGCTTTCTGGAGGTATCTGATGACTGTACATTGCTGAAACTTCTTTGTCTATGAATACTAACCTAGGTCCGCTGAAATGACAAGAATTACTTAAATTTAAAGAACCCACAAAGAGGGGGAAGGGTCTCTGGGCTGTTTTTTTTTTTTTTTTTTTTTTTTTTTCCTGCTCTGAGAGTCTACGGCTCTGCTTGGACAATTTTTTATACTAATTCTGCCCACTTTGTGAGGATGACTTTCCTTTCTGAAAGAAGTATGGGAATCCAGAGTGCAAGTATATTGAGGAAAAATAATCATAGCCCCTAAGACTTTTTTTGGTTCACTGTGATTTTCTTTTTTTCCCCTTTTCAAGTGATTCTGCAGAAACAAGCTTTATGTGTATTGCTGAGGTTTGATTTTTTTTTTTGATGTCCAAAGTGTCATAATTCACTGTAGAACATTGTGGAGCTCCTCAATAGGATCCTTCAGCAATGTTTGGGAAGATAAGTAGCTTTGAGGTACTAAAGTCAGTTGCTTGGTGAGCATGGGCCAGTTTTAGCCTGTGGCAATGACATAGAACAAAGTTTCAGAAGTGGTGTCCCCACTAGAGTGTTAGTGCATTATTAATGTGTTAGCGTGTAAATACTGGAATACAGAAAACTCAGGCAATGAAAGCCTAAATGACCTCTCTGATTTAAGATTCTTGCTGAGGAGTCCTAGTCTGGAACAGTGTCTCTGGCCATGGGTAAGAATAAACAGGTCTTTTTTTAGCACGTGAATCTGACGGGAAAGTTACCTAAAGATGCTTCTCCAGGAGGCTGAAATGCATGTTGCAGGCTATCTCACTTTTTTTGAAGAACATACTCAAAGTCTGAGTTTAAGGTGAGGAATAAAATGTCCTTTTTAAGTAACATAACTCTTTTCCTAAAACGAATGAAGGATCAATAGAAACACTCCCCCCCCCCCCCCCCAATAATCTAGACACACAGATAGAGGAGATGTATGTCTACTGTGAAACAACCCAGGTTTTATGTTAACAACTGAAAAAAAAAAAAAAATGTTCTGCCATTTCTCCTATCCCCCCAGTGGGATGTGGGAGTTGTTAATCTCATTGGAAGTTGGTGTCCTTTGTGACAGATGTTGTGTGCTGTATCTGATGGATAGGTTCTGCATGAGAGCAGATACTGAATGTGTGTGGTATACCTGGCTTCTAATTCAGAGAGGGCTGAAAGATGCTGTGCAGCTTTGTGACTTCCCAAAGGCTCGAGCTCAATGCAGAGGAAATCAATAGTCCCTGAATTGTCTGACTAGTGAAATATCTGTGCTGTGATGATTGGGATGCAGTGGTCAGCTTAGCGGGACTGTATTGTGTTAGTTACTGAGCGTGCTGACCTAGTGGAGCAAAACACTTAGTGCTCTGCGCATCCTTAGGCTTTAAATGAAAGGTTAAAGTATTCCCCTGGATTAGGCAAGAACACTAAACCCGTTGCAAGACTGAGCCAGGAAGTAAAATAAAAACTGGGGCCCGCTATGTGTGTTTGTCCTAGGAGAGTCTAACACGCACCAAGCTAAGAAAGGTGCTGTGTGTATGTGCCGGTATGTTCTGGTGCTTCAGCTACTTCTACAATGGTTAGTGATGATGGAAGGGTACTGGTTGTGCCAAGCAGCTGATTTTTATGTCAAAAATCAGAGACCTCTCTTGATGGAAGTGGAACTATTGCAATACCTGCACAAAACTCTTCGGTCTGCTTCAGTAGCCCTGGAGACTCCACAAGTGTGGAAAGCTGAGTAACAAGTCAATGTTGGGGGTTTTTTTGTTTGGTGGTGTGTGTGTGTGTTTTGTTGTGTTTTGTTTTGTTTTTTTTTTAAAGTTGAGAAAATACTTTGCTTATTCCTGGGACACTCAGACTGCCTTCTAACGTAATACCTGCTTGCTATCCCTCTCCCATTTTTGTGCTTATGTTGGGCTGTTTCCTTCCAGGATATGTTCATTTCCTGCAAATAATGAGAATTACTAGGTCTGCATTTCCCTTTTTATTTATCTCTTGTATAGCTTTTCAGAGCAGGGCCAAATTTTGCAGGACTTATTTGTGAATTTAAAAGGCTAATAATTGTAACTTGATCTTTTTAAAGGCAGTCCAAATTGCAGTTACTTTCAGCCAGGTGAAGAGAGGTGATCCTCTTTCTGCTGAAAAGCAAACAGTCCTTTGCTGTTAAGTAGTAAAAATGTCTGAATGATTTCCTCCAGGTGAAAGCTCCTCCACACCTGTCTCTCACCTCCTCTTGGAGTTTAAAGATCTTAATGAGGAAATGCTGTTTAGTGCTATGATGTGTTTCATCCAATTTGATATGTAACATTTCACTCAGCTTGGACTGCAGTCTCTGAAGCGGGAGTGTAATCCATACAGGGTTTGTTGTGAAGGGCCCTTTTTTTTTTTTTTTTTTTACTGATCTTTGAGTCCTGTCACCATAAATGCATCTTTTGCAGTTTTAAATCATCCCGTTAGAAGTACTGCAGGATCCTGTTAGTAATTTTTTTCAGTGAAAACACCACCTCTTCCTCTTCTCCCTGCACCCAGCAGATGTCCCTGTATTTTCTGTAGTTCTGCCAAAGCATCTGGTTTATGTGACCTGTTGATAGCGGAAAGGTCTTGATGTAACAGGTACTGTTTTATCTTTTAGCCTGTAAGTCCACTCTTGTCCTTACTGTTTTTAAAAACTGGTCATCCCTTCAATGCTTAATTAATTAAATGGTAAATTTGATATGTTCAGATCTGCCTGGCACAGCCTGCGATTCAGATTGGTGCAGACTAGACAGCTACACGCACTCTGAACAGTGGAAAGTGTTAAGGCATTGTGTAGGTGGTGCTCATGAAAACAAAATCTAGATGACAACTGCAGGCGTCCCAGATACCTGCGGACGTGCAAAAGGTTTTGGGCTCTTCTCTGTTTCATTTAATAGAGAGGATAAAACATTAATCTTTCATTCTGATGCACCTTTCGAGTTCGAATCAGCTGTAAAAGTAAGTAGCTGTAACAGGCATTGAGGTGTATTAATATTAGGTTTTTATCCAAGACTGGAGGCCCAGCAATGAAAGCCTAATCTGTTCACTTAACAAGAAAACACACACAAAAAACCTCTAGCTTTTGAAAATTGGGAACAATAGCATTACTGGTTGCTAGCTGTAATTTGCTTATGTTATAGGTGGCAGCATGTGCACGGAGCTGAAAGGAACAGGTGTCCTAATAAAGTACATGGTTATTCATGATCTCTCTTCTTTTTTCCTTAAAGTTGGACTTTCAATTTTCACACTCCTTTCTTTGATCCTTCTCAGATTAGCTGCTGAACTGCTGAATACTTTGAAGTGTGTAAGAAGGACGTAATGAAATGCTTGCTAAAATACCACAGTGGAACATGTGAAGTAATGGATTTTCAAACACAATACTAGTTCAACTTTCCCTTAAATTTCGAATGCCTGGGACTGTGAGGATGCTGAAGGGCAGAGTGGATTCAAGCACAAAAAGCTTTTACATACAGTTGAAATGTTGTCTTGGTCTGCCCCAGGTTTTTTGTGTGACATCTCTGTAGTATGTATGCCTGAAGCTTAATTTAAGTGTCTATGCTAAGCTCAGATCTCAAGGGATAGAGTCTGGGTTTATCTGTAGATATTTTTGAAAGACAGAGGTGGGTGGTAAGGTAGATGCATGAAGAGCACAGAATGTAGTCTGAGATGGCCTTTTATCTACGTAAAGAGGGGGAAACTATTGAAGATGCTGCTGTTTGAAAGAGTAAGTGAAACAACTCAGTGTAAGGCAAAGTCACCGAGTAGGTTGGACTTGAGGTTCTGTTTCACATGGCTGGAGTTCTGGTCCTTTGTGGGAGATGCATGTGAATTTGCTGCTCCTTTAGAGCATGCAGGAATAGTGGTAATAGAAGAAAATCTTCATGTATGGCATTTAGTTTGTGCATCAGTGGAAACTATCATACATCAGTAAGGGCAGCTGCTGGCAGCACTGATCTAGGCAGTGTAGCGAGTACATTTAAGCTGTTGCTCTGTCTACCTGCTTGTTCACTGTAGACTAAGGGGAATACTAAAGGATATATTGCCCATGTACCCTTCCTTATTAGAAAGTACCTGGATCTTAAATTTTCGCTGGAAATAAAGAGAGGAACTATCTGACATCCTTTTTGAAACATGGTCCTGTCAGGTTAGTCTCTTACTCTAACATACTGAATCCAGGTGCCATGCAAGACTGGCACGTCTCCCATGGCCTGGTTAAGATTTGTCTAAAAGAACTGAAGGTTGCTTAAACAATGGGAAGCACTAACTTTCAAGGCTCTGAGAGGTATGGTTACAGCAGGGCTGAAACGAGGAGTAATAGATCACGCAGAAAATCCTAGACTGTCCCTTATCGCTGTATCTTCTAACAGTTGTTAGAATTATTGGCTGCTCCGTTACAAGACAGCGTGGCTTGTGCTGGCACAGACGAAGCCAGTGTGGCTGTTTGAGACTTTCACCGTGTGTTCCTGCTCTGCGAGGACAGTGCTCTTAGGGTATGGGCAGTAGTTATCTCTGCCCTTCACTTTGTGTGGCCAGTTGGAAGATCAGTAAAAGCCAAATGCATCAGCTGTACTGTACTATCAGACTGGTTACAAACACACTTAACTCTTAACCTTTTCTGACCTATTAATTAAACTGGAATCTGCTGCCTAAGCATAGAAACACACACAAGCAAGTTTCATAGGAATGATTTTGTTACTGGAAGGCATAGCGGGGCAGTCTGTGCAGGGACAGGATTGTTTCTGTGGGGAGAGAGAACAGCATGGCATTAGTAGCAAAATTAAATTGGTAGCGTGCTACCTGCTCTACTGCAAAGCAGCATGCAGAGTGCTCTGAATTTTCAAGCTCCTAGAAAGAAAAATTGAAAAATTTAGATGATACTTTTTTTTTTTTTTTTTAATATGTTGTCTTCTTGCCTGCATAAATAAAGTGTTATAGAGGAGTTAGCTTTTAGTGGTTTCTCATATGTGGTGCAATAGTTGTATCTAAGAGATCAGTTTGGCACCTTTCTCCCACAGCTGGAAGGCTGTTTGGTTAAAACACAAAACAGGAAGGAGTTTGTCTCTTTCAAAGAACAACTGTTAATAGCCTGCTAGAGATAAGCTTTCCCTTTATTTTTCATCTACTGGCATTTTTTTCCTGTTCTAATGGCAACAACTTTACAGTATCTGGAATTCTTAAGAACCTGGTGCAGATCACACACATGCTATTTTTCCAGAATATGCAACATACAGAGAGCTAAATTAATGAAGTTGCCATGGTTTTTACTAGTTTTCTGATTTAAATACTTAGCAGTCTTTTTTCTCTCTATTTATTTATTTATGTATTTATTTATTTATTGGAGTGTCAACACAAGTGGTGTCTTAGGTTTATATACTTTTCCCCTGGGTTAAGAATTATGTAGATATTGTTGAACTTGTATTCCTTCTCTGTATTCTAGTGTATTCCTTCACTGGGTATTTTTGTACATAGTTTGAAAACTTTTCTCATATTTTGGGTTAGGATTGGTGGTTAGGATCTGTGAGCTGGGTAGCGGGGGCCATATTCTTGATTCTGTTTATATATCCAGAAACAGAAGTAGATAATAAAATTAGAAAAGAATAATAACGAGAGAAGTAACAAGTTTTATAAAGGGAACCTGCATCTGTGTAGGGGGGTATGGTAACAGCTGTTTCTAGGTGAATGGGCTTTACTGTTACGGAGTAGCTCTGGTTTAGGGGCTTCATCTTCCTCCTGAAATGAGAAGGTAATTTAGCGGATGGGGCTCTCTGGAGATGCCTGTGTGCAGCAGCTGGGTGTCCTGCGGCTGAGGCAGCGGGTGCAAGAGGGAGGAGGGCAGGAAGAAACACCGGAGCTACTGCAGGGAGTTGGGAGACGTCGCATGTTTGACCTGTGGGACAGAACGCGTGGTAGAAGAACCAGATTAGGTTAACATCTCCCTGAATTTCAGAACCCGAGGCGTATTTGTTACAGCATTTCATTTTCCCTGTCAAAAAGCCTGTGAGTTCTTCTAAAATACCTCGATGAATTCCACTTCTGTTCTGAGAACTCATTACTGTGACTTATTACCATGTCACATCACTTGCTAGCTTTGCTACTTCTAACTTTTTTCTCCTGACTGCTTTTCAGTTCATTACTGGCTTTATATCAGTGGGAAAAGTTTTACTGAGAAGAAATTGGACTGAAACAAAATAAATGTGTGAAATTTCTTGCCACGTTGAACACCAGACTATCTGATGAAGATATGTGCTGGGCAGAGTGGCCTGGGCAGCTGCTGCTGCCAGGGAGCCAGAGGAAATGATTTTTTTTCTTCCTCTCCACTTCAGTGGCCATTTGGCTGATTTAGTTCAAGTGGGCAGCAAAAGCCTAACCTTCGCGAGGTTGCCCCAAAACTTTAGTTTAAGTCTTGCTTGCCTAGCATCTCCTTTAGGGCTGGATTCTGAAGTGCGTTTGCTCAGCCGAGTTACAGAACCATCCAAATCTGGTCTCCTGAGCTCAGGTAATGGATGGAGGCAGCTGAAGCGGGCAGGGCACTGGTGATGAGTTGTCTCTGCAGTGAATGGGCGGCTGAGGGCTGGAGCCTGGCTGTCTTTCACGTGTGATTGCTGAGGAAGGTTTGTCGTCTTTAACACCACTTCAAAATGTTTACGCTGATTCTCTTCTTTTGGAAAGTCGGGTCTTGAAGCTGGTACGAGGCGGCGGCTTAAAGATTGTCTTCACCTGTAAGGCTGGCTCTCGGTCCCAGCCTTACTTTTCAGGTTTGAGGTTGTGGTGATCCCCGTAAATGCCGTGCCCTGCCGTTCAGGAGGCTTTTGTGGAGAGGCACTGATCAGTATGTTGAGCAAAGCTTGTTAAGTAATTTCCAAGACACCTGTGAACCTCCTCTGTGCCGCTGCTTTTAGCATTTCAATGTGGGAATTGCTCAGTAGCCCAAAGCAAAATTGAAGCAGATACAAACGAACGGGTCAAAGATAAGCAGAAGCTGCATATGAAAGGGCAATTCCAGCAGGCAGCAGGGCTTCCAGTTTCTTCTCTAGTGTTTTACGGGAGACAGGGGGAAGAAAAAAAAAAAAAAAAAAACAAAAAAAAAACACAAGCAATGGAAACTATTTTATTCTTGCTCTTCGAAAGTTTATTTTTTTCGATAGAGTTGCATTTGCTGATCCTGCATCGGTTTCCCCAAAGCAGCAAAGGCATTTTTTTAAAATTCAAAGTACTTTTTTTTGTTATTGTTGACAAATTTATGCTAAAGAACCCTATGGGGGGTGGATGGACAGGGGTGCATATCCACGGCCACGCTGATAACTAAACTTGCTATTCAGCTCTTGCACTGTTAAACCATGTACCGTTTGCTTTCCTTTAAAAGAAAATCTCATCGTTTAAGACTGTTCTGTCCGTCTAAAAGCAGTCCTATCGAACTACTTATTAGCTGCTTCATGCTACCTGGTGCAGGGCAAGGCTCTTCCATATACGCAGGTAATTACCCTGGATCAATTAATACCTGGGAACTTGGTCTTGTCAGAAACCACAGCACATGGCTCTGTGCCTCCTAACATTAATCCCGAAGTTGAACCTTGGCTGTGCTGTTAAGTCTTCATACATAAAAGCCCACATGGGGCTTTTTTTGGTGCATTAAGTGAGATGGCCTTTCACTTACACCATTTACTAGTAACTGATTTAAAAATAAAAACAAAAAAAGGCAGATGTCTTACAGGGGAGTAAATGTCTGTGTTAAACCAGTAGCAGAATAATCTTGTCTTAAATTCAGTGCTTTGACTGGTCTTTGAATTTTCTAGTGCAGTGGGCTGAGTAGGGGTAGTTCTGGCCTCTGAGCATCCGAGGTTCAGGTATAAGTCTCTGGATCTCTGCTTTCATTCTGAGCCTTTAATGCTCACCCACTGAACTGTAGCATTTAGACGTGTCAGGTTTTTTGACTAGCTGTGTAACTGGAGTTGCTGTTTATTTCTTGCATTTGTGTGCAAATTTCACATTAACTATATCTGCTGACCTCAGAGTACATAGAGAGTTTAATTTTGCTGGGAGCCTTAGTTGTCAGAACAGGAAGGGCACTTCAGAAAGTACAACTTGAACGTCCTACCAGGCACCTAGAAGAACAAAATATTTCAAAGGTAAAATTGCCACCTGATCTTAGGATAGCTTGGTCTTTGTATAGACACATTAAAAAAAAAAATGCAGTTATTTTAACTAACATAAGCACTGAGCTTGAAACTGTTTCTGCTAGAACATTCATGTTATGGTCATACTACCAATACCTGCTCTCAACCTGTGTATGTCAGTTGTATTGACGGATTGAAATCTCTGTATGTAAGGCAATCAAAAATCAAATTTATGGGTGTTTTCTGGGTATAAAACAATGGGGGGGAACATGTTCCATTATCTCCCTGCTTCATAAATTGTTACTGGTGGGCGACCTGTTTATAATCCCCCAGTGAAGGCTGTCCCAGGTTTCAAAGGGCTGTTGGCCTGTCCACAGTGTGTCTGTTCAGTCCGTAATGTGTTTTTTCACTGACTTTCTTTAAAAAGGCCTGGGAAGCAATCATCCGTAACGGCGCTTGGCTTGCTGTCTTTGTAATCTGCTTCTCGTCCTGGAGCCTCCCTGGTTTCCAGTTATGTGCACCCCTGAGCCTGATTGTGTAGCTATTTTTTCCTGATAAGTTGAACCTCCTTGTGGAATGTGTCCTTCCAGGGGATGAAAGGAGCGTGGGCATCCACCGCGCCGGCTGTGCAAGGTGGTGTCTCTTCTGTAAATGGGGCAGCAGTGCAGATGCTTCCTCTGAAGGCCTTTTTGGTGGTTGGGTTTTTTTTTTTGTTTCTGTTTTTTTAAAAAACTGATTGATTCAGTAGGATTAAGTGCTTTGTGTTCCACTATAAAACATGTTTATCTTGCAGCATTGTACTACTTCTAATTTATTTTCAAATACATGTAGTATAAAAATGATGTATTACCTTGACGGATTACTGAGATATTCCATGCTGAAATGGTATTTTTCTAATCCATGCCTATCAAGTTGTATTCAGCCCATTTTAATTCAAGTCTGACCATGGTAACTACATTAGTACATGACCATGTCTAAAGTGAGAAAGTGTTAACTTTCAAGCCATGTTAGCTTGTTGTGGGTATTCCCAAAGATCTTCGCTCCTTCCCTTAACCTACTCTTTGCATAGTGGCTACAAACTTGTGTGTAAAAAACCCTTGCAGGTGAAGATCTAGCATTGGTAGACCAAAACCTTATATAATTCTGCCTTTAAAATGAAAATCTGCATATTACATGTGAAACACAGTCTGTCAGTTTGATAGTAGCTTTTATAATGCTAAAATAGGTTATCCAGAAAATATTGGAATTTGCTATACTTAAAAAAGTCTAATTGTTCTCCTGTGGTGTGTGTTGTTTTTTTCTTGTTAATGTGTGCCTTTGTTTCTTGCTGCAGCCATGTACCACGTGATTTTTTTATTTTTTTTTTAATGTTAGATGTTAATTATTCTAAAGACCTATGCATTTTTGTGGCACAGGACATATAACTTGAGCAACTGAGGAAGGGCACTATCAGAGAAATGTATCTTGCCCTTGCCCATGAAACTCTGTTAAAACCTTACTTAAGAGTCTAATTTGGGTGAACAAAATTAAAAATTGTTCCTGAAGGACTCCTTTTTATGGCCAACAAGTTTGGTGTTCTGTAGAAAGCAACAGCAAGTTGTTTCTGGATTAAACTATAATTTACAGTGTCTGTGTGTTTAATGCTTGTGAAGAAAGTGTGTAGATGACTAAAGTATTAGAAGTTAACCGATTACCCATACATGCAGTAATCCAGCCCTGATTCCTGTGTCAATCATAGTGCTGTAGCTGCTAAGCACTTGCCATAGCAGGTGGTGGGTGCTGGTTTGGGATTCCAGACACTGAAATGGTATTTTTTCAGTATCTCTTTCCCCTCTCCCTTTTTTTTTTTTCCCCAATAGGAACTTCAGTTGCCTGTGTATAAGGCCCATTCACCACAGCTTGGGATGCGCCGATACTTCGTTGATCTCATGACTGTGCTCAGCAACCATTTTGATCTCTGCCCTACGGCCCGGCATCTCGCTATCTATTTATTGGACCTCCTTATGGATCACTACGATATCACTGTCAAGCAACTGCATATCATTTCATTTGTCTGTCTTATTCTAGCAAGTAAGTTGGCTGCTGTCTGTTAAGGCTGCTTTTTTTCTGAGTAGATGGTTGTTTTCCCTATATATCATGTCCTGTTTTTGAGCCGCTCGCTCACTTTCCCCAGTGGGATGGGGAGAGAATAGGAAGAGTAAAAGTGAAAAAACTCATGGGTTGAGATAAAGAGAGTTTAATAAGTAAAGCAAAAGCCACGTGCACAAGCAAAGCAAACAAGGGACTCATTCACTGCTTCTCACGGGCAGGCAGGTGTTCAGCCATCTCCAGGAAAGCAGGGCTCCGTCACGTGGAACGGGGACTTGGGAAGACAGAACACTGTAACTCTGAACATCATCCCCTTCTTTCTTCTTCCCCCAGCTTTGTGCTGAGCAGGACACCATAGGGTATGGGATACCCCTTGGGTCAGTCGGGGTCAGCTGTCCCAGCTGTGTCCCCTCCCACTGCTTGTGCCCCGCAGCCTCCTCGCTGGTGGGGTGGGGTGAGGAGCAGGAAAGGCCTTGGCTCTGTGTCAGCCCTGCTCAGCAGTGACGAAAACGTCCCTGTGTTACCAACACTGTTCCCAGCACAAATCCAAATGCAGCCCCATGCCAGCTGTGTGAAGAAAATTATCTCAGCCAAAACCAGTACAAGTGGTTGTGTTGATGATGCTGGAATGCGTATTGCTTGTTCTGGGCTCCTGTCAAATAGCTAGGCATTGCTGTGCAATACTAGTTTCATTATTGGCATCCATTTAGCAAATGATCTTGAATGTTTGTCATTAGTGCCTTCTTGAAATCTTCTCTGTGCAAGTGGAGGAAAGCATGACTGATGCCTCAAGTGACTGTAGTCTACCCTCGCAGACTTTCAAACTCTGTTTCTAGGTTACAGAGAAATTTCCCTGCCATATGGGAGACATGTAGAGCAATGCACTATTGTCCACAACAAAAGTTATGCCAACTCTAGTGTTACTGGTTGAAAAGTGCAAGTAGTCATATTCATTAAGGTAAAAAACGCTATGGAGAGCCAGAAACTATTGAGGAAAGAAGTTGATACTATATGTTTACCCCTCAGAACATGACGTTGCTACTGCTTTGCTTTGCTGGTTGTGTTCTGAGGAGCTTAATCTGCAGAGATGATGGTAAAATAATAAAAAAACCCCATACACTTAATGTGTTTAAGCATTGCTGTCAATCTGACTCTAGAGAATATGGTGAATTATGTGGAGCAGTTACTGGTTCATGTTCCAAAAGGCCAATATTAAAATCAGAACAAAGAAGAATCGGAATGGTTGCCGTAGCTGCAGATTTACAGCAGCCAAAGTGACCTCAGATATTGCAGTTCTGCTGACCTGAACCTTTGGTGAGCTCCTTCAGACCCGTAGGTGGGCAGAAAGCCATCCCAGCCGAGGAAGTGTTTTATTTACCAGAGGTGTATTTCTGAGGAGTCAGGCAAGCTTCAGGCCTGTGCAATGAAGGGCAGAGGGGCTAGGGCTGATTTGTAAATTGCTATGAAACTGTACCCTTAATTTCAAACACATCAGATGGATTGAAATACTGAGTTCAGGTAGCCTAGAGACTGATGGCTGCTCAGAAGTGTACTCCTTCAGCTTTCAGACCATCTCTCTCCTTCTTTTTGGTAGCCTCATAACTACAAGATGCCTTACAAACCCCAAAAAACTCACAATGCTATATTTTTCTTTTTATTATTTTCCCAAGTGCATGGATGAATGTTACCTTCAGGAAAAGACAATAGGATTTTCTTGAGATAAATCTGACACTTTCAAATATACTACTCCATTTTCTCCCCAGCATTAAATTGATGCTTCAACAATTGTTCTAGTAACTTTTCATTTGGATTTAGAGGAAGAATTTATAGCTATAGTTTGTTTCCAATGCTACACAGATAGGTCAAAAACTGTATCCTCAAACCTCTTATGAATTGTCAGAGTTGGTGTACTGGTAAGACCTTGGGCAGAGGCTCACTATATGAGATTTGGAGAGATGGGCTGCTGACTTCGATAGCTTCTAGGTTTTAAAAATAAGCAAAAAAGCTTTCAAGATTCTCCTTATGTAAATGACTGAAGTAAAATGCAACTTTAGGCCACCTTTATGCAACTGAAGGAAAAGGAAGTTCACACACTGCTCTGTGATAACACTAGAGGGAAATGTTTTGCAATTTCTGCCTGTTTGTTGTGTGTGTTTTTGGTTTTTTGTTTTTTTTTTTTTTTTTTAAAGGCAACTTGCTTAAGAGAGCAAGACAAAGTCTAGTAAGCTAATGTATGCGAGAACCTTTCTAAAATTAAGATTAGAGCAATGCAGTACCATGTATACATCCTGATTTGGAATTAAATCATCCCTTACAGGAGGGGGAAAAGATCTATTACCCTAAAGGCAGCTTTCCTACCAACTTGTAGAAACAAAACATTGAACTGAAGCATCTTTGCACAAAATTAATGCCTAATTAACTTGTATAGATAAGGTTTAAAATGCTAGGGCTCAGTTTGGAGACTTCTGGGAGCACAGTAAGCTCTGTTTACTGTCTGGACCATCTTGATGTGGCTTAAGGATATTCTTTTTTGGTATGTGTAGTTCAAAGTGATGCAAGTCAAGTCAGGAAAAGCCACTTTACAGTAAGTGGGAATTCTTGTGTTTAGTTTATTACTTTCAAAATTATATGAAATGGAAGAAAACTTGTACTATATTTTTTTGTTTTGTTTTGTAGTAAAAGATTCTGACTAAGTCAGAAGTACTGACCTGAATCACCTTGAAAGTTCTCATTGTAGCAAAGAATAAAACTAGTCCCTTGCCCGTTACTGCAAATGCAGTAATTGGAACTTCCCACAAAGCATTACTGTAGGAAGTTGAATAGTTTTTCAGCAGAAGATTGCAGCAAAAGTGCTCTTCAGGCTGTGTGGCAAGACACTTATGCTTCTAAAAAATTATATACCATTACTGTTGAGAGCAAAAAACTAATTTTTTTTTTAAGTAGTTGTGGTGTTTAAACATTCATCTTGATATGATGTAATGCAGACTGTCTTTCAATAATTGTTATAAACACATTTAGAGAAACTCTGGGTTTTCTTCCTGATTGCTTCCTTAGAAAAGAGCGAGTTTAAAGGTAGCGTGCAGACCACAAGGAAGATGAGCTGTAGGTAGAGGCAAGATTACTTGTTCCCACTAATTACTGTAAGTCTGGGGTTTTTTGGAGGTGGGAGGAGGACAATACAGAAGTTTTTAGACACACAACTTTTGAAATGGAAGCAACAAACTTCTAAACACAAGGACAATTTTTAAGCTCAGAGAAATTATTGTAAACTTGTGTTTATCTTTGAAGTTTTGCTTCTATCTTGGATCTAAAGAATCTCAAACTTGTCCTTGGATCTAAAGAATCTCAAACTTGTCCTTGGATCTAAAGAATCTCAAACTTGTCTTTTTTTATTTTTTTTCCTCCTTTACCTACAAACATTGCCATTGTTGGGTTTTGATAGCGTACAGCAGCAGTGCCTTTATGAACACAGCATTTTGCTAGATGTCCTTTAGTTAGCTGGAGATTAATTTGTCTTGGTGTATTCTAGAAATGCATTTTGACTGGCTCATCATTTTCCCCAGACAGGGAAACTGGATGATGATAGTGCTTCCCTCTTCAGTAATAATTGAGAAAGAGATGAGGGAGTGAGAAGATAATACTGTTCCAAACAAATTACACTAGCAGCCAAGTAATGTTCAGCCTGGACTTGCTGCAGTTGAAAGGAATGTGGGTTTGTGTCCCTTGATTCAGCCAGTCGTTCACTAGGTGGAAGATAAATGTTTCTTTTGCAATGTATGCACAGTGTGGTAATTGGAGAAGGCCTCGGGAAATTCCTGTTAGATGGTTTAGCTCTTCAGAACAGCTATAAAAGCTTTGAAGTTTACCAATGTCATCAGTGGTTATTATTTCCTCTGAATTAATTCTGAAAAAGAATAGCAAGAATTACTCGCAGTAATCTCGAGGTGAATTGAAAGCTATTGGAGGAGGGAAGGAAAAGCTGCTGAAAAAACTGATGTCACAGTTACTTTAGGAATATTTAGAATAGTCTGTCTCGCATTAAGGGAAACTTAATGATTTTGATTTAGATCATAAACTAAACATGTTTTTGTAGTACAGAAAGACCTGCTCCATGTGGATGTTGTGGCTAGCTGCATGATTAGAAGACAAAGGACCTCTTTTTGGGGTCCAGTTGTGGTAATACAAGAGGTTGTAGGTTCCTGCTGCTGCAAGACCATTAGTGAAGTCCAGTGGTCTTAATTGCTCAAGACAATCCATCTGTCCCTTGCTTGAAGTGGATTAGTGACTGCTCAGGTTGACTGCTGTCAGGTCAGGGAGACGCTGTTTTTTGGTGAGTAGTGCTGGGTAGCTGGGGCTGGTGGTCTTCAGGCCAGCAAGCTGGATCTGGAGCAGGGTAGTTACCAGTACACCTGCACAGAAGCCAGGATTGTGGTCTCTGCACCAGGCTATGGGTGGATGCTCGTTTTGCAAACAGATAAGTGACTGAAAATGTTTCTACCTTCCTTTTCCCCTAAAGCAGCCCAGTTCTTTGATTAAGCTCTGATTTTTCTCCAGACAAAATCAGCTGGCTGATGGTTTTGGTAAGTGGATTGATATGGTTTAACACTTTGCCTGAAGGGAATTGAGGACCTTTCCGTTTTACCCCACCTGGCAGCTGAGAAGACGGCCTCTTGTAGAGGAACAGTTGAGCAGTAGCAGGTTGTAATGTTCTAAACTGCATCTTCATTGGGCAATTTATTACAGAAAATGATTGTGATATTTTGAAGTGCTCTAGCCCAAAGTGCCCTGCTAGAAAAAGGTATTGTGTAAAGGTAACCCATCTGCTTTAGTGTTACTTGACTCAGATTGCCTGCTGAAAGCCGTGCAAGGCAGCCGCCCCTAGGCAGATGGGAGGTACTGACACAGGCCATTCAGATGGTCCAACTGCAGGAGCGGTAATTCTGGGGAGAGAGCAAGCGTCTGGGCAGTAAGTCTTACACTGCTGCAGCTGCCGTCGGTGAGGTTTATAACTGCAGTGTAGGGGGTCTGTACCATGTATCAGTATAGTTAAGGCACTGCAGCTTTTGCTCACTGCTGTAAAATCCTAGCTGGGTCTTAAAAGCTGCTGCTTTCTTCTCTGAAGAACTAACCCTCTTTGGTAGCAGGTGCTTCAGTACCTGAAAATGCAACATCTCTCGCAGCCATTCAGTGGCATTAAATGTTCCAGCAATTCTAGTCTTATGCCCCCCCTTCCTCAAGAGTTCTGCTGCTATGGAGACATGATAAGAGTTTTAAATTTGAGTATTTTTTTAAGCAAAGGTAGCTTACTGTAAGTTCAGCACATCCAGTGCTGCATTGCTCCACAGAGTACTTGGGTACTCCTTGTGGTTTTCTTGGCTTTATTTTGCCCAGCTCCTTAACCTGCCAGTGAATTCTCAGCAGCTGAGTTAACCCAGGACAATAAAAGAAATTAGAAGAAGAAAAGATATCTGTGCTAAATGGGCTGAGTTTAGGGCATGGATAACCCTTTAGCACCTAATTCCCTGTTGACAATGTGGAGCTGTTGTCAGACATCGGGCAGCTTTTCTATTGGACTGTTTTGTGATCCATTCTCCATTTATAGTCCCACTTTCATGAGCAGGTAACTGTTCTGACAAAGACAGTTGAGATACTTATTTTCAATAGAAGGTAATAGTGGGTGTCAGTCCAGGATATAGATTAGTGCAAAACTTATTCTGTAGTCTTATTTTTTTTTTTTATTTCCCTTTTGCTGTAACATGTACAGAATATTTGCTTTAGTAATTAACCTTTACTACAGTAAGGCATTAAAAACTGAAGTACCTTGAGCAAAGTCATTTGCATGTTTCCTAGGTATTGTACAGGTAGATGAAAAATCCCTGGCAGGTCACTTTGCAAGACTCTGTAGAAAAAGGAATTAAGCAGCCTATCTCTAAAATAGGCTGTCTCTTGCCTTGCTTAGAGGACAGTTAGAAGCTGTGTTTGTGTCTGGGGGTGGCATGGGAGAGAGTCCTAGAAGGTCATTGTACCACCTTCCAGAACAATGTAGGAAAAAATAAAAGTAGTCCTTCAGCCATGTTAGCAGCTGTAGGTCTTGTCTTCATGCTGGGCTAGATGGGCTTGACTAATTTATCCTTCTTTTGGATTAATTTTAATTGCTAATGGGACAAAAAGTACTTATAGTTTAAGAACTCTTTAAATTGGCAGTCCTTTTTGTTTCTTGGCCTTCTCAAGGACTCTAAAAACCTAATAAAACAAATTGCCTGCATGTCCTGCTTTTGTTTTGCTGCCCATGCAGAACCCCAGGAAGATCTATGCAACCGCCCGCCATCAGTCTGAACTGCCTGCCGCGTAGCTAGGTGCACCCGCTGACTCCCGCCTCCCGCAGCCGGTGAATCAGGTCTTCAGGGCACATTTGACAGCAGTGATGCTCCTCTGAGACCTTCAGTTTTTCCTAGTGCAAAGCTGGCATGGATTGATAGGCCATTTAGATAATGTGACAAATGTACTAATGAAATGTACTCTTTCTACCTTAAACCTGTTCTCCTTGACAACAGGACTGACTTTGGCTTTCACTCATCAAAAAAAAAAAGTGTGACTGTGTAGCATAAAAAAGCACTCTTTTTTTTTTTTTTTTTTTCCCTAGGGGAGCATCTCATTGTAGAATTCAGAATGGGACAGAACATGACCTCAAGTAACTTGGCAAATCTTGGCATCAGTAATTACAGTAATATTACACGCTCTTAAAAATGTCCCATGCTGCCTCCATCCATCTATTTAGATCTCACAAAAAAAGTCACAAATATAAACCTACATTACATGTTGTTCTTATTTTATTCATCATATTGACCTCGGGTAGGCCTCCTTGTATAAAAATTTGCAGCATCCAAATACTTAAATTAAGCATTTGTTTTAAAGGCTTATGGTTCTGTTGTCACTATTGCCTTCAAAAATAGTTTTAACTAAATGGTTTTATAAGTAACTGGAGCTCAGAACACAACAGCAAACTTTTAATTTGGGGTGTCTACAGAGGCATTTCAAAAGCATGCAAATGACTCAGATACACAATTCTCATGAACTTCAGACTACATACTCCAGGTGGTAATGTAGCTGAAAAAAACAGTGTTATTTGTTTGGTCAATACTAGACTTGCAGCTGTCTTGTCTGAGCCTTTAATATTCTTGCAGCAAGTCTGCTGAAGATCTTGGTTCTCTCAGCATAAATATGCTGTTCATAGAATCTGTTTCTGGTGTAACTGAAGGAACAAAAATAGGAATAGTATATTCTGACATCTTTAGGGACACTGAGGAACTGGAAAAGGACACTCTACATTTTAAAAACGTCTTAAACTTGTACTTTCCCGGCTTGCTTCTGATCTCCTTGGTCTGATGAAATAAACTAACTTTTGCTGTCTTCCCGATTTCAATTTAAAAATAGGTGGGAAGTGCTTGGTAAACTTTGAAGCAAAGTCTTTAGATCAAGGTGGAATTGGGAAATAAAATGTGATCAAGTTGCTTGTATATTGCTTTGGAAAGTAGCTCATGTTCAAATTATACAGTTTATTTGAAGTGCAACTTCTGAGTTCATTTCTCTCCCCCCGTTCCCAACTCAGTTTTGGAGTCTTTCTTCAACTTGCCTAGCTACATGTATGTGCAGTGCCTCCAATCTGTTGCAGTGGCTGAAGAACAGTGCATGTTGAACCAGTGTGGTGAAAAGCAGAAGGGGGAAAATAATAAACAAATAGTAATCTAAATCACTAAATTTAGCTGCTGTCAATTAATTTTAACTTGAAAAGAAAAATGATTTTGATCGAGTTAAATCTCTTTGGGCTATGTCAGTATGATAACTTCCCAACACTACTGTGCTGGTAGTCTGCTCTCCAGACTATAGTCAGACCTTTTGAAACTTCCAAGGTTGAGTGGGAAGAAAGAAGGAACTAGAACTTACGGAAGCCAGAATGAAAGATCTTGTCCTCCGTTTCCTGGGCATGTGGTGGTCTCTCCTACTTCCACTAGCATATTCCTTAAATTGCTGTATCAGGCTGTGACATCATCTTGTGGGCAAAAAACAAAGGATTAAATTTCCCCTCTGATTTGTCTTAAACAGTTGTAAATTTGGGTGACAAGGAGATTCATGAACATGTGTATACAGGCTCCTGAATTTTAAGGGCTTCTTCGCTGGCATTGTGCCTACAATCCTTTCCTGTTCTACTTCAGTTGATGGATTAATTTTGTTTGTTATTGTTATGCTCTTTTATGGTGGGGTGGCTGCTATATTACACTTTTAATGCATTTAATATTAATGATACCTGAACAGTCTCAAAGATGGAAAATCCTCTTTTAAATGTGTTAAGCTGGTAATAGCACAGAAAACTGTTAGGTTTTTAATATACTGGAGCCACTTTGGATGGAATTGCTATCCTAAGTGGCTAGCAAGATCTTCTTTTTAAAATAATTTTCTAGTGCAATACTTGTTTTAATTGTTTTTACATTTGTCGAGAATACTCTGAAGCCATAGGACATGCTAGTGTCTTGTCAGTTGGTATGTGCTGGTAAAGGAGGACTCTCATAGAGGCAACAGAAGGGTGACTGAAGGAAAAAACAATTGTGGAATACACACCCTCAAGAACAAAGAGGAAAAATAATGACAGAGTAGCTTTTAAGCAGCTATGGGTTTGGATTTTGAAGCAGGGATGTTCTTTAAGCTGTTCTGTAAACTTATTAATATTGGGGATTGCTCATTGCTAGCGCTAGAACAAGGAGTGCTGGGTAGATAGGTTGTTTTTGGCTTAGTAAACCAACAGAGTGAATTTAAGAACCCTCAATTGCTTTCTTAAGTTTGCAGCAAAGTAACACTGTTGCTTTATTACCAATAGATCTAATCCTGGGAATCAAATCTGCAATTGGATGCTTTTTATGAAAGAATGGGTGAATAGAGGGAGATCCTGTTTTCCTGTACAAAATGACAGCATGTTGTAGCTACTGGTGAAAACTGAGTCATTCTAGAGACTACTGCTGTTTCAGTAGGCTGGTTGGAAATTTGGAAAAAGGTGCAGTTTTGTGTGGCTGTCTTGACGCTGAAAATGCATGCTCTCTCTGAACCCCATAGGAATTATTTCTGTTAATCACCTTGTTACAGTGTACTTCTAGCCTTTCAGTGACCTTAGCTAATGAGGGCCTCCAAGACTGGAAGGAACAAAGAGAAATTCTGAAGCAGTGAGGGCAAAGGTGGTATTGCCCGAGGGTTTTTAATGTCTTCCTTTTTGTAGCGTATGCATTTAGCTTCCATACCCAAAGGAGTGTTTTTCCCCCCTCAATATTAGATCTTCCCTTGCCATATTTTCCCCATAGTGCTTTCTTGCTTCACACTTGATTGAATGCCCTTTAGCAATTTGCTTCCAGTTATTGTCAGAAAAATTACCTGTAATCCTAATGAGTTTATAATCTTGGTTTTGGCATCAATACTAACAATTAAAAACAAACAAAACCATAAAAAGAATATAGAAATATGTTGACCAGTCTGTTGGCTTCTTTCCTACTTGTGTCACTGTACATACTTTTCCTTCTTTAAAAAGCACCTTTTGTCATTAGACTTCCTGGTTTTGGGAGAGTTCTTTGGCTTTTGGACACTCAATCATAAAGATAACTCTTTGAAAACTCTCTCTCCGGTAGGTAAATTTGAAGAAAAAGAAGGTAAAGTTCCAAAGTTGGAGCACTTAAATAACGTGGCATACATGTGCAATGTGAATGTGGCATTGAACAAGAAAGACTTGCTTAAAATGGAAACGCTGATTTTGGAAAACTTTGATTGGAACCTCTGTCTACCAACACCAGCACACTACATTGACTACTACCTCTGTGCGTCCATTGGTGAGAATGACTTCCACAACGGCTGGCCGATCACCTTATTGACCGAAGTCAAAGCTTTTCTGGGGAAATATGCATATTATTTCCTTGATTGCTCAGTGCAAGGTAAGAGGCTTAGTTTTATGCTAGAATGATCTTCCATTTGGCAAAAGGCAAAAATCTGAAGGGCTTTAAGGCTTGTCATAACATGGATTGCACAAAATTATCTGTGCAAAATTGTTTCTTTGCAGTTATTTCAGATGGCAAATGGTACGGTGTCCTTTCCTTGTGCATAAGTTGCTTGTCTCTTTTCAGAAATTTCTAGATGAGATGAAGTGTTTTTCTTCAGCTTAGGACTCTAATTGGAGACACTGTCAGAAATGGGGTCTAATTTTTGATCTGCAACAGAGTATGAACTACTGTTAGCTGCGGACATGGTATTAGGCAGTTCAATGTGTGAATCTTTCTAAATGATATTTTTAGAGGGTCCTGTGCTGCAAGACATGACATATTTAGAATGATGGAACTTCTAGTGATTTGGTTTGCAGCATTGCTTCCAATATGAGCCCATGTGAGAGGCAATGAACTGCAGCGTCCTTATAAACCCGGTTCAACGCTAATGTAAATGTGCGTGATTGTCAATACCTAGCTTTGGTTCAGTTGAGACCAGTCCACAAATTTCAGCTTGGTCCTTTTCATAGCTTTTTCTGAAATGAAAGAAACTATAGTGAAGCCCTGATAGTAGTTACAAACAAGTAGTACAGAGATCTTCAGGAAAGCTTCATCCAGTTTTAGAGATACTTTTTGTGGTCGTGAGTTAATACTTGGAGATACATGGAACAAAGTTGAGGATTTAGTTTTGTCCTGTTTTGCCACGTATACACATAATAGGCACATTGCAGTGACTAGTAAGGAATATAATCCTTCCTTTTTGTTTCTTCTGTAGATCACACTTTCCTCTATTTTCGTCCATCTCTGATTGCTGCAGCTTGTGTGTGTGCCTCGCGTATCTGTATGCAGATTTCTCCTGTGTGGACAACAGAGCTTGAACTGATAACATGTTATTCCTGGGAACATCTTGCCCAATGCACTGAAATGATGCTCATGTAAGATCAGAAAGAATGTAACTTGCTTCTGCTCTTAGGAAGATGATGATACTCTCTTTTTTTAAAAAACTTATTATTTTTTCTTTTCTATTTTTGTAAAGTAATCATTTAGCTATAATTAAGATAATTGCACTGGCAATTTCCATTTTCAGTTTTGGGAGAAGAATAAAAGGGAAAAATCAGGTCACTTCACTAAATAGGGTATCTTAACAATATTTGCAATGTGCAATGGCGTGCACAATTTAGTGTTCATTATGTTGTCTTGTACTGGTTGGGTGGAAGCTTTTACACATGGTTGATGAAAGCTTCTTTCCCTGTTTTCTCATTGCACCTGCAATATACTTGTTTCAGAGAGACACTAGTGTCATCTCTAACATCATGAATACAGCAGGGGAGACACTTTGGAACTATTTGTTTTTCTCTAGTAAAGGACATGATTGTGATGTGTCAATACTGGTCTGGTATGTAAGCACACACAATCTTAACAGAAAGTAAAAGTTACCTTCTGAATTCCTACTTGAAGCAAGGCCAACTGAAGTTAAATGAGACTGCTTGGGGTGTTGTCAGGTCAAGTTTTGACTGTCTCCAAAGATGGAGACTTTCAGACCTCTCTGGGCAACTTGTTCCAGTGCTTCATCGTTCTCAAGATGATCAAAAGTGTGAAAATGTTTCTTCCTAATATCTAACAGGAGTTTCCCTTGTTCTCTTACAGCTATTCACTTCCATACTCTGCAAATACACAGACTATTTTAAAATATCTTTGTGTTGTGTATTTAAGGTTCCAAGATAACCAGTCCATCAGTAAAAAACATGCTTGTGATGCAAAATGATCCATAACCCTGTTGTTACTGTGTGAAGATAGCAGCAGGTTAATTAGAAATTGATTGTGAAAGCAACTGAGGATTACCATGTACAGTTAGTGCCAAAAAGCTGGTCATGTAGCCTGACTGGTGAAAACTTTGAGATATATGCAAGCTCTGAGAACTTCTGTCTTTGATAAATCTTACTTGTAATTTGTTTCAGGTATTATGAGAATGACGTCAAAGAAGCCAGTAACATAAAAAACCAAGTAATTCAACATCAAGAACGGGAAGCAATGGGAAATCTGAGCTATCAAGCCACTACTCAAGTTCTCTTCCAGCAACCTAGTTACCACCTTTCAGCCCAGCATTCAGCTGTGTTTTCCCAGTTCCAGTCGCCAGTGCGAGATCTGTGCTCTGCTTACCGTGATTCCTTACAGGCACAGAGGCCCAGCGGTCTGCTTGCTGGGAGTGCTCACAGCTCACTGCACTCCTACGCCGCGCCTCAGGCCGGCCTTCAGCCATCTGCCCAGACTCGCCCTGTCCAAATGCCCATTGCTGTGCAGGTGGCCGTAGGAATGGAGCCCAGTCACTGCGTTTCTGTGGCTTATGGCACTAGTTACTTCAGCTGTTATCACTCATATGCAGCTGGGTGTTTTGACGGTAAATACTGATGAGAGGAAAAGGTGATATGAATAGAAACTGAAGAAGAGACCCTGTGTGTGATACAAGCTGTGTTACCTGAATGAATACCATGAAGGAACAGAATCCTTATGACTGTTAACATTCAAATAATGTTGATCTTGATCCACTGATTATTGGAACCTTAGTGCCTTTTTGCCAAGGGTTGTACTATTGGCTCTTAATGAGACAGGAAAATAGAAATTCATTAATATACCTCACTGTCACTTTGAGAGGCATCTGCATAGAAACCCTGTTGAAATTACCTCCTTCTAGTCTTCAGTTAATGATTCATCAGAGTTGGCGGAAAGCTTGTGTTGGAGTTATTTCATACTAGAGTATTTGTTGAATTTCTGGCCAAGTAGCAATATCCCTGGAGGATGTTGTTGGAAAATATAGGGTGCTCTCCTCTTACGGTGATGTGTTGCTTGAACGGTGGCAGCTTATACTACTGGAAGCTTTTACTAAAATGTACTGAAATGAGTATCAGTTAAATATGAACTTGGTTTATGCAGAAATCTGTGTAGAACACTTGCCATTTTCTTTAAGCAGGAGTGATAGTTCAGGAATAAGACATTAAAAGGGGGGAAAAAAAGGGATAGAAGACTATCAAATCATTTTTCACTTAAAATTCTTCTTGAATCTAAATGTGGTGCTGCTGAATGGAGCATCACTCTGCCTTTCAGGTATTTTAGAAACAAACAACTTTAAATTATCTCCTACATGTTTAACATGCTGCTGCTTTTGAGACTGGAGATTATTGTTAGTAAAATTGTTCATAAGCTTTATCAGGGATTTAATGTTACTTGAAGAAATCCTCTTGGAAAAACTCTTGAAAGGTTTACTGCCTTCAATTATTTCATCTTTTGGGCTCGACTTGTGGCAGTAGTTCAGACTCAGGACAGAGGAAGTCGTGTTAATGGGGGCAAAGATAGGGAACTGGTTAACTGTACTGTGAAATTAGAGTTTGATTGCAGTGCTAGACAATGCTGACTTAGCTTTTTATATACCATTTTAGCATTCTCTTGGAATATGTAGCTGGTAAATGAAGGATCCTGTTGCTTTGCAGTGAGACTAAAATCTACTGTCACATATCCAAAGGTTTCTTTCTCAACTGAAACCAGGGATGATTGTTCAAAAAAACCTGTGCAGGCCTTTTTTATGTTAATGCAGATATTTATAAGAAATAGACTTCTATAAATGTGAAACTTTAGTTTTGATATATGCAACCAGTATTGTAAACTTGTTTGAAGGTAGTACTCTTGGTTTGCCTATCCTCTGAAGGTTCTCAGGACAGTAATACAAGTAATGTGCAATATGCTTTTACTGACATGGGGCGATTTTTTTGAAGTCGTGTCACAGTGCTGTTTTAAATTATATTTTTAGAGAATTGTTTTTAAGGATGTTTTAGTGTGGAGGGGGAAAATTAGCCTGCGTGCTAGCACATGTTCGTGTAACTGTCTTCCAAGAATGTAACTTCCAGTGTCAAGTTAATAATATCTTCCATTCAGCAGGCTAGGGGGATCTTCTTGTTTAGAGTATAGGTTTCCTTGTTGTTATTGTGTTGTTTTAAATGCAAATTTTCTTCAGAAATTAGTGTAGAAGTTGATAACTTAGTTCATCTCTTATTCTATTGGTTTTCTATTTATATTAAACTTTATTTTCAGAAGACTTCAGTGTATCTTTTCTATTTCATCATTTGACACACAAAGAACAACATACACATGGGAGTACTGTTGTCTGTTTTTTCTTTGTTATTTCTCACCCTTATAATTTGCATCATGTGCGGTCTTATACTTTGGTCTGCCATCGTGCTTAATTGTGAAAATACTTTCTAAGTTCCTAATCAATGTTTTAATAGGTACTTCAGCTGTGTGCTTGTTTTGTGTGGGTGTGGTTGGTTGGTTTGTTTGTTTGTTTTCGTGTGTGTGGTTTCTCCTTAGCTTTTAAGAGCTAACAAAGAATATATGTCTGAGTGCTGAGATCAGGTATTTTAAAGGTATAATGTTTTACAGAACAGAAGAAGGGTAGGACAAATGTGATGGAAAGGCCTTGGCAAAGAGTAAATTGTGAAGGATTAGGAAGATGAGGAATTTGGTCACTGCTCAAGAAATAACGTCCTATTCCAATAAAGTGTTGGTGTGTGTATAAGGAAATACAAAGTGGGATGAGAAGATGGCTGAAATAAATGGTGGAAAACGTGCAGACACAAGGTAGGGACATAAAATAATAGAACGATGGACTGTTTGAGCTCATGTGGCGAGTGTGTCTTGGGGGTGCCATTTTACCTGAGGAGGTTGAAAGGCTGATTGGGAGAAGGTGGTTGTATATTCAATCTTTCTTTTGGTGACTGCACTTCTAAGCAGAAATTGTCCATTGAGTTCTAGGTTGTGTGTGCGCACGCTGTTGTATCATGAGTGGAGTTGTGGCAGATTAAATCCAACAGCAGACTCAAAGGGGGAAAAAAGATTCATGAGAATTTGAGTTGGCTTAATACTGCTTCAATTAATAGTTCTTTCTGGGATACAGCAGGGATAAAGGTGGAAAAAGTCTGCTAATGCTGATCAGGCAACAAAGGTTAAAATGACTTTATTTTAAAAAAATCTTACAGCTCCAGTGTGCTGCTTTTTTAAACAGGAAAGAGGAAACTATGACCATCTCCCTATTCGTGAGAAAGCCACAACCTGGTGTTTGCAAATTTGTCAAAGCCACTGTTTTATTCTTTTGTTTTAGCAAGTTTTACACACTATAGCAAACAATTTAAAGTTAGCATAATGCTCTTTGATCTGTATAATCAACTCATTAGTAAAGTGTACAGGTGTTGCTTAATAAAATCCAGCTATCTTTTTACTGAGAAGCCTAGATACTAGGAAACGTGGGCCAAATACTGATGGATTCTTGGTGATAATTTTACACAAGTTGTTAAATTTTTTTTCCCCAAGGGGTGTTTATTTTGCAATCCCTACTGTCCTTTCAAGACAAGCTTAAAGAATATCCTTCAGTTGAAGAAGCAGCAATACTTTTTTCCCCATGTGAAAGCATCCCTTACATGTTTTCTAGAGAGCTTAGATAAAAATCCCACCCTTTGTTTCAAAGCATTGTTATCTATGTAATGGGGAGTTACTTGATATGTGCAGAATGTGAAGACAAAATGCGCCACTTGCACAACACTAAATGTATTTGCTTCTAGAACAGGAATTAGTGGTGGCTGTTTCCATTTTGTTTGCAAAGCAGGGAATTGCCAGATGCCAGCATTATGTCCTTCAGAGCAGGTTCTTGTGAGTGCGAATGGTTCAGACAAAACACCACTATCCCTTAGTTCTAGTATAAGCTTTAGTGTCATATAACACTGCCTGATGTTTAGCTGTGCCTGACTCTACAGGTCATTCTGTGTAGTTGGTGAAGCCTTGATTACGATGGATGTGTTCTAAATCCCAATGTGTAAGATGTCACAGTATTATTTGCAGAGGAACGTACTAGCTGACTTGTACTGAAATGAGGAGCCAAGCCTGGAGAGATCCCTTATTACTTCTCAATGTGACCTCATATAACTAAAGCGGCTGAATTTCAACAAAATTCTATTAAATTGGTAGATCTGTTTGTTGCAAGTACCAAAAGAATGTCTCAAGATTGAATAGGTTTCAGCTTTGACTCATTTAATTAGACTTCAGCATTATACTTTGCTGTGTGCAGCCTGTTTCAGGTAAATTGATGGAGCCTGGAGGAAGCCTTGTAGCAGCTGAGAAGTTGAGCAATCTCTACTGAGGAAAATTCTGCCTTCTAACTAGTAATAGGGCAAAAGACTTTCTTCAGGTCTTGCCTTTTGATGCATGCTTTGGGCAGTCTCATCCTGCTCTCTAGAGAGAAACTGGATAGAGCTTCTCTTAAGTAGGTGGTAGACAGAATTTGAATAGGCCGAGCGTGTATCATATCCTGAAATACTTAAGACTGTAGACTGGAGCAGCAGCATTAAATGCTTTGTTGCATCTTCTGATTTTTGCGTTCTGATTTTGTGAGTATTTGTCAGATCCTTAGGAATGGGGTAAGCATTAATGTTGAGGATAATGTTACCCTGAAAACCAGTTGTCCATGTTTGTAATACAAAGAAAGAGAGAGGGAAAGACATCAAGTGCTCTATTTTATTTATTTGTATTATTTGTTTTTCAGTGCACTGGTGGAGATGGGCTTTACAGCCTTAAGCAATCTTTTTGCTGGTCCTTTTGTAGACTACACCAGATGCAGCAGAAATCTGGAATAAAGAACAAACCACAAATTTGGTTGAACAGTGTAACTGGAGCTTCAGTGTCACAGTTGAAAAGACCTGCTGCCTGGCTCACAACCTCCTTTACTGAAGCAACGTTTACCCTTTTGGCAGAAGACAAATCTAGAAAACAAGCTGAATGTCCTTGTCAAGTCTAAAATATGCAGTGCAAAAATACTCTTACACAACATGCACAAGTTCTGAACAGGGGGTTAGGGATAACTTAAATGTATACCATCACCAACTCCAAGTTATCAGGGTTTTAGACAAATGAGGTAATTGTTCTCCAAAAGCAGTAACTGATTGACACTATTACTTTCAGGGAGGCTTTCTTGATTCACAGAGTAACTTCTGGTTAGTCTCTGAAGAAGCAGCACTCAGACTGGCACAGACACAACATAATTCATGATTTTTTGATTCTCAAAAAGTTTCCTGAAGTTTGACAATCTTCTCTGTTTTACAAGTTTTACTATAAGTATTGTAGTTTCAGTAACCCTCCAAAGCTATGTTGCTATTCTGTTGATAAAATAGGATACTACTTGAAATCCAGCCTCTTGTGTTTTGTTTTCCTTTGGTAAGACTAAGGAAATAGGGTTCTACAGAAATTTTGTGAGGAGTTGCAGCTATGTAGTTTTCTAAGAATGAAACAAAGATAACTTTATAGAAACTTGTAAATAGTAGGTGACAAGTCATATATATGTTATGTTCAATTCTTGAGGCATAGGCAGAGTGAATACAGTCAAAGGCGTGGCAGCTTGGGAATATTTCAGTCTGAACATTCCAGTACTACAGCTACCAAACTGTGTGTCTGTGCCTAAGATGCAAGATCTACATTTCAAGTTTATCAAAAATACACGTTGAAATGTTTGTTCATTTAATTTTTGGATTAAACCTGCACAAAATTGTAGAAGTTATTTAATAGTTTTGCTTTACTTTATCTAAAGATTTTTTTCTAAACTCAAAATTTTAAACCTGCTGCTCTAGAGGTTTTTATTTGTTTGGTTTTTTATAAACTAACCTGGATATTGAAGAACTTACCTCTACCAGCTTTCCTCCACAAATTTCTGCAGTGTGATGATAGTTGGGAAAATCAGCTACTATTTTCCCATCTTCCATTTTAACTGTTGCCTGTAATAGAGAAAGGTTTAATGTTCCCTGGCATCGCCTTCATTTATATTATCAGATACACTGTAAACACCTGTACACCTGGTGCTTAAAGTTTTTACTTTTAAAAAAGTAGTTGTGTATTACACATGCAACTTCATGAACAAGACTAAAATCCTTGTGCTTTAGTTCTTAAATGTTCACAATTTAAATAGAAAAATGTTCATCTAACACTACATATAAGTTCCATATCTACACAATATTCATTCATGGCTTATCAAAAGCCAATGGTACATCTCAAAGCCAAAGCTGTGGGTATTCTTCCTCTCATAATCAGGAAGGTGTCACTAAAAAAGCGTTCTGGAAATGGTGCAATGCTATTGCTGTTCTCAGCTTGTCCCAGCTCCCTCATGCAATTGCTGGTTTTCCTGTTTCTTCAGTATGTATGAAGTATTTATCCTGTAATCCACTGTAGGGTTCTGGACATCTCACCAATGCAGCATTTAGCTGTCCCAAAGTGTCTTATTTTAAATAGATGAGAAATGAGTAAGGTAAGTAAAGCTATTTTACAGCAGGTGTTGTATCAAGATTTTGTCCATGACAGGAGGAGATCAACATTGTGTAATCTTCCATCTCTCTAGAGGCTGCTTAAGTTGCAGGTTGCTTTGTACTTCCAACAGGAAGGAAGATACAGATATTCACTTTACACAGCCTTTTCTTTAAGGCTTATGCACAGGTGAGTTCAAAAGGTGAGCACTGCTGACATGTATGGGCAGAGCTAGGGATCACAGCACTCCCCTCAAAGCCTGCTGCAGTTGCTCTGCGGTGCTGGATGATGACACAGCTGCCAAACAGCTCTTTAGAGTTTTAGTGAGCATTATGTTTGCTTGATCTGTGACACCAGTAGATGCTTGACACTCTACCCTTGTTCTTTATTATTATGTACAGTTCTGAAGATCTAGTTGTCTTTAAAATTAGATTTAGATATTTTCTTAGGTGCATCAAAATGGGGGAAAAAAAATATGTTTCTAAGTTATGATAGGTGAAAAAAAATGATTTAAGGAAGATGTCTCTCAGGTTTGATTTTTACCCCAAATTAAAAAACAATTGAGGCAGCATAGAACTTAACAGCTAAATTAATTTACCTTGAACTTTCTACCACCCATTGTCTCCATGTCTGCTTCCTTGCCAATTGTGAATGTGTTGGTTGTGGTGTGGCCTCCTGGGAAATGCTGTGTCCAGGTGAAGTCATTTCCATTCTGCAGCACCTCGGTGATTATTTTGCAATTCCTTCCCATTTCAACCTTATCACTGGGGAGACCTTAATCAATAGAAACATACAGTTTATCAAATCTAATAGTCTACCAGCTGGTTTTGAATTGAAGCATGCTAATGGTATGTTTGTTCTCAGACATAGATGTCTAACTATCTCATTTGTGGGTTGGTAGGTTTGTTTGGGGGTGTGTGTTTTTTTGGGGGGTGGTGGTGGTGGTTTTTTTTGGTGTGTTTTTTTTTTTTTTTTATAGCAGTATCAAAGCTATGAGTTTAAATTAATCATATAAAGGAAGACATAGGTGCATCAATGCATTTGCTAAAATAGTAAGTTTTGATCGTGCATTCTTTTCCCCAAGTTAAAAATACATAGAATAAATGTATAGATAGAAAGTATTCCCTTCTACTTAATCTACACATGCAGATGCATGGAATTTAATGTGTATGAATCTGTACCTTTGCTATATAGGCTGCACATACATATTTACTATTTGCTGTTGCTTTTTAAATAAATGAATACAAGCACTGATCTTATGTGCAAGGATCATAGTGTCCCTAAGAGATTTTACTGAGTAATCTCTGAAAGAGGTTTGCACAGTCTTCTGAACGCAACCACAGAAACCTGTTTCTGTTAAGATTTTTGACACGCACTTTCATACTAAATTTATACTCCCACCAATTAATACTAAGGACAGGAAAAGTGATCTTCATGATCATTACACTGCAAACATCTTGGCCTTTCTGATGCCACTAAATTAGGAATACTACTTCTGTAGAACAGGACTATTTCCTGTGGCTGCCAGTGCTTTTTATAAGAATGAGAACTGAATCTCCTTGCTGAAGTGCAGAGCACTCCTACCAGCCCTAGCCCCTGTTGATCTCAGCACATTTCAGTAAAACCCACTTTTTTTAAAAGATGTATTTCTAACTAATTTATAACCTTTAAGGCTTATATCCCAAGACATACTTACCAATCTTCTTCACAAAGTCGTCATAGTTCTCATCACCTTCAAATTCGTATTTGCCTGTGAATGCCATGTTGCCCTGGTGATGTGGCTGGTAAAGCAGAATAGCAGCTGGAACAAAGAAGAATGGGTAAGTGCAGATGGCTTGAGGCCCTTGTTTTTATAAACCAGCCCAAGCTGTTCAGCCCACCTATACCCACACCCCTTGGAAGTACATTTTTATGATCTGTGTGAGTCACTAGCATGGATGCCATTGACCTGTACAAAAATCAAGGTTATAATTCAATTATACATCCTTGGCAATAATCTGGAGATCAGCAGAAATCTAGGACAAAAGCTCAGTTTTAATTTCAGTGCATATTATTTAAATAAAGTGATATATTTTTACTTTCAAGATGCCACTAATTTTGCATTCAGGATAGAAAAATAGTAAAATATGTTATAATGAAACAGGGAGAAAACAGCTTCAAAGCAGTGTCCTGAGATCACACCCTTGCTCTATTTGGAAGCATACACTTTATTAGTTAAAATATGAAAATAAAAACCAAGCTGCACAGATTCCCAAGTAATTCTGGTAGGATATGGGCAATGACAATGTAACTTACTGCACCTGCATGTCTTACGTTATGTCCACACAGAACAAAGAATTATGAAATATTTTTAACCACCTGGATGTAAAGTACATTAGATTAAGCTTGTGGCACCTTGTTCCCAAACCTTATTTAATATCAAGAGACAAATAGTGCTTTGTATTGCTTAGCAAATGTTTGCACAAAGCACAAAAAAATATTATTTTGGGAAAGCAGAGCTCTGATTTATGTAAGATAACCATATGTTAAAAGTCAGGAGTCTGTTGGGTAATTTAGAATGTATACAGATGTCCTATGCCTGATGAATCCACTGCCACACACAGATAGCAGGGTAGGAAATTCCCAGCTGCTGTGTATTGGCATAACTCCACTGGCTGAGGACACAGACCAACAATTTTTAATCTGACCAAAAACATTCCTAGGATTTACATGAAAATGGTGTCATAGATTGGAATTTTATTTTAAGTAATAAATTTGAGAAGGAATAGAAAATTTACTTTTCCTCAGTTTTATAAAAGTCTGGAGAAATATGTAAGAATGTTTAAAAAGTTTTGCTGTATGCAAAGTGACTTCCATTTCTTAAATGCAATTAATTTAATCCCACATGCTAATGCAAGAACATGTCTGTTTAGAGTCAAGAAACTGATCAGAACAACAAGAGGAACAGTGGCTGGGTGATTAAAACCATGGAAAACAAAGGTCCACAAAACTTCACCACTGCTCTCCTTGCTATACTTTCAAATTAATATATCCTATGGAACCATTTCTGTATTTATCATTAACAGACTTATCCGTACTCCACTCTGTTAGAGAATGAGACAAACTTCAGCAATGGGATGAAACTTCTGTAAAATGTTAAATATCATAAATCATGGTATATCATTACTGCAAAACTATACAAATTAGAAGTATCACTACATCTACACAGTTTTATTACCAATAACATTGCCTTTGAGTTCATACAGCCAGTTATACACTCCCTCAGCCTGTGCTCTGAATCCTGCATGTTGGAGAGTGTGGTGTAGCTTGCAAGGTGTTCTACTGAGTTGATGCAGAATGGTGCCTCAGTGAATCCTGCCTCCCACGGCTCCTCTCGTATGGGCACGTGCTGACTGTGTCTTGGTGTAGCCTCACAGATTTGGGAACTCCATGCAGAGTGTGTCATACACCTGTGAAATTCAAGAGGAGCTAGAAGTAAGACATCCTGTACCCAACTGTTTTGTCAGAGCATACCAGTGTGCATAGTAACTCCTTAAATGAGTATCTGTCAGGGGGTGTGTGTGTTAAGGTCTTATTAAACTTAAATATATTTGCTACATATATATCTAATGACATCTTACTTATCAGGGTATGGTGCAACTCAATGAAAAAAGTCCTCTCTAATTTTTTATTTTACTTACTAAGCTGCTTTCTCTTATGCAAAGCCTCTGCTGTCCGTAAATTATACAGCCTTTAAACCAATTACAGAACATGCAGGTCATATGAGGTTTGAATAGGAAAACATTTCCTGCCATAGGAAAATTTTTGCAGTTTCAAAACTTTTCTTTACAGAGGAAAGATGAGAGGGATTCACGAATAACACACTGAATGATGGGTGAAAAGTCTGAGTCAGATGAGAAGGGGACTTCTAATGGAAAAGAATTTTCTGACCAGAAAAAATCTTCAGAAAATTCCAAGTCAGTTTTAAGGGAGATTATATCTATGGATTGGAAAAGATCTTACCTCATGTTTATTAGTTGGGAATTTATATTATTTCTGGGTTTTGGATTTTTTTGTTGTTGTTGTTGGTTTGGGGTTTATTTGTTTGTTTGCGGGCTTTTCTGTTTGGGTTTTATTGGGGGGGTTACCTACTTCCTCTTCTGAAATCTGAGAGAAAGTAACTTCAAAATCTTACATCATCTTATGAAGGAAAACATAAAACTTTCAAATGGAGATGTGGTTGTTGAAGTTGACAACAATCCTTTTAAAACTATTTGTTTGGGTGTATGTTCCTGGAGGAAAGCAGTTTTCTAAAACAGATGCAGAAAGTGAACAAGAGTGAAGCATAACAAAATCATGGTCAATTTGTAAAATAAAATTGTAACAAATGTCCTAGGCATGACTGCCTTTCCACCCCTAACCCTTCACTCTCCACATATTTACTTCACTTTAAATTGTACTGTGCTGTGCAGTGGCTGACTGTATTGTGCTGGGGTTCACGATGCCACAAAAGCCGTACCATCTGCCGTCTGCATGCAATTAAAAGGATGTCTCCATACTTGAAACAGAAGAGAGCCATATACCTTCCCTCTGTGAACGGTGTCCTGTGATTAGCATTCAAAACACAGGAGTGTAGGAGAAAAGTACAGAACTGGTGGTTTCTGTATCAATTACAAACACATAAGATTCAGGGAAGGAACAGAGAAGCTTATTTTGCCAACAGTGTTTCCTTTCCACTTTCAAGTGTCTATAAAACGATTCTGACTGTCCCACAACCATATTTAACGCTTAGTTTTTTTAATTAAAACTCTCTCAGTTTAATCCCAAGATTGCTGAACTCAAGGAGCAATTGTGCAGGCGCAGACAACTGAAAAGCAAACTTCCTTTATCAGCTGGACCCAGATGCATAGGCCCTATCTCTATAAAGAAAAACAGCATTAGCATGGAAAACAATGAAGTGGTTGCACATACATAGAAGCCTCAGTTCTTACTGCTATGGCAAAGCTAAGTAGACACCAGTTAAGCTACAACAGTGTAAACTATGCCATTAATAGAGGCAAAAACCCTAGTAATTTCAGTCATATATAGATTCGAAAGTACCGTTTAGAGGAAAGTATCAAGCCTATTTCATACATAAAAAAGCTGAAACACCGAGAAAAAAGTGACCTATCAGATCTTATGATGTGGTGAATGGATGACACAGTAAGAAATCCTAAGTCCATACTCAGAACAGCACGTTAATTTAAACATTCTTATGATGAATAAGCCCTTAGAAGCAAACGATGAGAGCTCTGAGCGACCAATTACTTTCAGTCACCCAGGGAGTTTTACACTTGCTGCACTGATGGGCTGTGAGAATCTTTACAGCTGCTTAGCACAACTGGCTGAGCAAGTCCCTGGTTAAGATTCTTGCCGTCTCCATGCGGCTCTGTATACTGAAAGGTAACCAGTGTCCAGCCCCAGCTGTGCTTTTGGGGAGTGGGTGACCAGTGAGACTGTCCTCAGGTTCGCTGAGCCCTGAGAGCTCTGTCTTGCGCAAGGCTCACGGTGTTCCAGAGAGGCATGCACAACCCTGCAAAGAAGGTAAATGAACTGAAGCCATAAACTCTTCTGTTTACATGAAACTTATTGGGGGACAACGCCACTGGTGTAGTAACACCACATGGACCTTGGAAGATAGATCAAACTGGATAAGAAAAACGCCACAGTTCTGTGAAACAGGAAAGAGATAATCAGATTATATGAACAGCTTTTATGTTCTCTCTCTCAAGATCAAATTATATTGATAGCTTTCTTGTGATGCGATATAAAAGTGCTGACATCTACACAACTATACAATACTTAGAGCTGCTGCAGTGGGAATGTGGTGGGCATAGAGCCAGCGTGTAGTGCAGTAAATTAACCAATGAATAACTATTTGACTGGGTGGGTCACTCTTGACACACACTAAGTACGAGTTTATTCACCTCCAAGAAGCTGTACACTACGCTGTACATGAGCGATCCAGAGCAGGTTACAAACATCCATCCAAACAATAAAGGTAAGACTAACAGCGTTAATAAATGTGTTTGCTCTGCCTGGCTGCTCAGGATCAGAATCGGTTTAGAACAAGTTTTGAGCAAATGTGCCATCATCTGTACCTGTCTGTGCAGAGAGGATTTTATTGTGCATTGTGAATTTGCACCCATGTTTCTGCTCACTTATTCTGAAACAAATCCTGATTTTCATTCCTGCCTTTTTTGTTATAAAATGTAATGAAATTTGATAGTGCATTGGAGAATGAAAAATTTCATTAAGTAGTCTTCCAAATAAGAAGTCTTCCAAAAAAAAAAAAAGTCAGGATAATGCTTATTCCAAGAATGAAGGAATGGAGACCCTCTGACACTATAGAAGTTATGGTCACTTGCACAATTGCTAAGGTTAGTCATCCAAGCCCCTTTATCTTCAGTTTCGGCTAAAGCTAGTATCCATTTAACTCTGTATCCTTACACTCTGTATTTACAATATTTGTGATTTTCCCGCCTCTTTAGAGCTGTGTGTGATGTTGCTTTTGCATACCTTGGTGGTCTGGGCACTGAACTAAATGGTGTAGAGAACTCCAGAATTACCCAGTAAAGAAAAAAAAAAAAAATTAAACCAAAATTATCTGTGTCTATGTATACATGTATTTTAAATACATGTATTTAATCCATTCCAACTACTACAATGTAGAGCCAGCACACTGCTGCAAACCACCCTGGTTATGTTATACTTCTGCTTAACAGAACTCAGTTCAAATGAATTAACAGCCATAACTGAGACCAGTGGAAAAATAAAAGATATTTCCCTGGCACAAAGTGAGAATCATAACAGAGAAAGGCAAAAGAATTAAAAGCTTCAGGTGTAAAAGCTGAAAACAACTTTCAGAAAGTGGACGTTATCTTCAGCGTGCTCGGCACTATCTATCGTTTCCAATGGAGAAAGACACAGCTGTTCTTCATGCAGGTCTAAGGTACCACTATTCTATAGGAGACTGCGTCTGCCATCTGGTGGCCAACTGTCAGGGCCCGTGTGCCAGGCAGCATGCCCTGCACTGAGCCCCCACCTCACCCCTGTAAGCCCCTGACAGTGTGTGTTTTGGTTTGGGTTTTTTTTTTCCCCATAGAATCATAGAATAATCCGGGCTGGAAGGGACCTCTAAAGCCCATCTAGTCCAACCCCCCTGCCATGAGTAGGGCCATCTGCAACTAGATCAGGTTGCTCAGAGCCACATCCAACCTGGTCTTGAATGTTTCCAGGGATGGGGCTTCTGCCACTTGGTCAACCTGTGCCAGGGCTTCACCACGCACATTGTAAAGAATTTCGTCCTTACATCTAGTCTGTATCTCCCCTCCTTCAGTTTAAAACTGTTCCCCCTTGTCCTGTCACTACAGGCCCTGCTAAAAAGATTCTCCCCCTCTTTCCTATAGGCCCCCTTTAAGCACTGAAAGGCCGCAATCAGGTCTCCCCGCAGTCTTCTCTTCTCCAGGCTGAACAAGCCCAACTCTCTCAGCCTGTCCTCACAGCAGAGCTGCTCCAGCCCTCGGATCATTCTTGTAGCCTCCTCTGGACCCACTCCAATGGGTCCATGTCTCTCCTGTGCCACAGGTCCCAGAGCTGGAAGCAGCACTTCAGGTAGGGTCTCACCAGAGCAGAGGGGCAGAATCCCCTCCCTTGACCTCCTGGCCACGCTTCTCTTGATTCAGCCCGGGGCACGGTTGGCCTTCTGGGCTGCCAGCGCACATTGCCGGCTCATGTCCAGCTTCTCGTCCACCAGCACCCCCAAGTCCCTCTCAGCAGGGCTGCTCTCCGTCCCTTCATCCCCCAGCCTGCATTGATACTGGGGGTTGCTTTGACCCCGGTGCAGGACCTTGCACTTGGCCTTGTTGGACCTCATGAGGTTCACCCAGGCCCACCTCTCCAGCCTGTCCAGGTCCCTCTGGATGGCATCCTGTCCCTCAGGCATGTCCACCGCACCACTCAGCTTGGTGTCACCTGCAAACTTGCTGAGGATGCGCTTGGTCCCAGTGTCTATGTCATTGATAAAGATGTTAAAGAGTACTGGTCCCAATATGTACCCCTGAGGGACACCACTCATCACTGATCTCTGTTCGGCCATCGACTTCAGTTAGAGCATGCCAGGGTTTGCAACTAACCCCGTCCCACAGCTGAATCTCAAAGACTAATTGCCAATTCCTTCATTCTCTAACTGTGGAAAAAAAATAATTACCCTCTGAGGGTTATAATGAGATTGGTAAGAGTCAGGTTAAATGTATCGTTTACATGATATATAAAAATGTATCAGTATTTGTACAAGCATTTATCTTTATATGTTTCATTTTGGGACATAGTTATAAATGAAGGTGATTTCCTAAGCACCGGTTTATGGCATTACTGAAATATTATACAGTATTAGCCTTTGCCTAAACACAAGTACATTTGTATTGCTATCTTGGCAATCAACGAGAACAGGACTGATTCATACAGGTTTAATTAAACACTATAGATCTGAAGCCAAATGCTGGCTCCCCTGAATTCAGTAGGAATCATCTACAGTTGAACTAACACTTCAACACAATTTAACGAATCTAACTTTATGTGCAAATGCTATTTGTGGCAGACTGGCATTTGTGAAACCCACTGAGTAGATTCAGCTGTCACAGTGAAAGACAAATAAGGGTGGGCATGCTTAGATGGAACAGCACTGTTTCCAGACAGAATGCAAGGAAATGGCATAACCTTATTCTGTGAGGTCTAAGGTACACAGGCTTTTTCTACTGAATTTGTCTCATTGAATGGGAAAAAAAAAAAAAACAAAACAAACCAAAAAAACCCACCCCAAAACCAAAACAACCCCAAAACATGCATTCACAGTAGTGCTTACCTAACTTTGAAACTAGAGTCACTGGTCTAACATTAACACATAGTAAATCTCATATTTGAATGTATATTATCAGGACTATGGGCAGGAATCAAATTATTAGTTACAATGAGAAGTTATGCAGAAAGGCTCAACACTGTATTTGAATTTATCTTTATCAGGATAACGTGAGTTGCAACTGTGTGGCTGTTGTAGAGAGTTAGCATGAATAAGTTGTCAAAGAAATAAAACTCTTCTGTAAGCTTATACCCAAAGGAAAATTTCATCTAAAGCAAGCAGTTAATTTCCTCTGTCTCTCAAGTCAGGTACCTCTGATACGCAGAACAGCCGTGTCTTCAAATGCTAGTATGAACAGAGGGAACTTTCAGGAACCAAATCAAAGGCCTTGGATATCTTTACTTTCAGAATTTACTTGCCACAAAGTCATAAATATAACGCTTTTGCATTCTTTTTGTCATGTCGGAGTCACCCTGCCCTTGAATGTCTCCCAGCATGCTTTAAAGTTTATTAACCTTTCAGATGTGTTGTGTAAAGCCAACTGAGATAGACTCAAAGACAAAATGGAGATAAGGAAAGTAATTCCATTAGTGAATGAACTAGGCTGAGTGACTAGCTTTGAAGTGCTTTTAGAATTGGAATGCAATTGAACAAGGAGCACAGATTCAGAATAAAAGTAGGAACTCTCCAGTGAAAAGAATGTTACACTTAATGATTCTTTTAGAATGAAACTTGATCAGGAAAGCTTGTAAATTCTTAGTACAGCTGTATCTGGCAATTATTCAGCAACCCTCCATAGTAAATGGCTAATGATTATTAATTCCTTAGGTATTTAGACTAATCATTCATAATGAATTCAGAATGAACTCATTTGGTGTTAATGTAATGTGTAATTCCATGGGAGTCCTATTATAATGTTGCCTTATTAAGTAGCCATTTAGTATAGTACTAGGTGTTACTCTCCTAAACTCATAAGCAGTAAAAAAGTAATTACCAACAAGATGCGGCTGAATTATTGAAAAGCCAATGCTTGTACAGAGTCCAAATATTTAACAGAAACGCACCAGCCAGCTCTACAGGACTTCCACAGGTGACACAGTATAGACTCTGTCCTTGCCCCAGATGTGACATTTTGATGGGTAGGATCCGTCTAACAAAAACTGGAAAGAAAGGATCCTTCCAGAAGCTAAGTGAGAGAAACATTTGCAGGGCAGAAAAGCAAAGATCTTCCAAAGATTCAGTATTTTGGGGAATGCCTAAAAGGAAATTTTATTATTTCCTGCCAAAACACTATATCAGGAAAACCTTTAGTCTGTTTGGATCTCCAGAAAGGTAGTTTCCAGAGAGCGAGATAACCAAATGATTCATTTCAGCTGTACAGAGCTTCTCTAAGAAGTGTTTGGTTCTGCTGCCCCTGACTGGTGCTCCTGATCTCTGACCGCTACCTCCATGGGACTGCTGAAGTCTGTTTCAGCATCTAAAACAGACAGAAACCTAAACCTAAAGAGGAAAAAAAAAAAAAAAAAAAAAAAAGTGCTTAGCTTTCAGGTGGTTGTTTCATCAGCATTCAGCTGATTTGGTTCCCTGAACTGTCTCAGTTACATGGTCAGGCCCTGCCAGTACAAGAGGAGGTACAAGAGAGAGGAGGGGAAGATAAATGGCACCATCATAGAATCATAGAAAGGTCTGGGTT
>KL276751.1:7261-19182 GCA_000699545.1 Podiceps cristatus
GGAAAGAAGTGGGGTGTCAAAGTATGGGTTGAAGCCTGTGATGCATAGGTTTATATGAACTCACTAAGCTGCTACTCCTGATTTGACCAGAAGATGCAGCTCTGGAGTGCTTGTGAAGCGTGTTGCTCCTTGCATTATCTGTGAAGTACTGGTAACTTTTCCAGGTTGAGAACTAAGTCTTGCTTATAAAGCAGACTCCAAACAAGACTAGGGTCCTGTTATGTAAAAAATAGATTTGGTCTCTTCTCTGAAAATCTTCTTTGAAGTTTTGGATTTTGTTCTTTTAAGGTGATGTAAGGGAGTTTAATATATAAACAAGTAATCAGTTTCACATGGAAAAAGAACAAGGTGCATTTGCTGCAAAATGCTATATGCAGCAGAATATAGATTAACAGCATCTCTACGTTTCAGGATATCCCAAGATTTCTATATAAATCTTTCGGGGTTTTGCAGTCTGTAACAGAAAGCTGTTTATGGGTAATCCTCATGAGCATTTTTACACGGAAATGTATGATCAGTCCCCTCCTATTAAAAGGTTTCTGATTGCCCATATATTTTTCTTGTTCCTTTTTTCCTTTCTACGTGTACTTTGCCCAAGGTGAACAGAGTATACCACCCATACCTACTGACTTTCCCCTTTTTCAAGAGTTGGAGGAAAAAATAAATGCAGGCCCCTGTGGTTGAGCTCATTCTGTTCCCATGATCCACTGAATTTGGACTCAAGGTACTCATACAGCTGAGAATTCTGTTAAAGCAGGGGGAAGGAGGAGGAAGGCTGCATAAAAATCATGTTTGCTCTCTCAAGAGTTTGTAGTGCAGGTATGTGATCACATACACTTCATCAGTGTTAGTCCATCTGAAACTTGAACCTCATAATTATGCTTTCAAATCTAATAATTCATTTTAAAATATATGCTTTTGAAGATCAACCTTCAAAATATGAAGGGAGTAAAAGCTGGTCAGTGATGTGGGGCTGAAATAAAAGCTCTAAGAGGTGTAAAGCAGTGAAACATAATAAAGGAGTGTAACGTTAGAAGAACTATGCTGGATACAATAAGCGGAAAAAAGGAGCAAGGAACAGTGAAGCAGGTAGTGGTCAAGCTTACCCGAAGTGAGACAGTCCGAGCTTCTGTGTATTTCCTCCTTCCAGCCTGTGTCCTGGTGGTAGCGGTTTAGCTGCTGCTCAGAATTAGGACCCAGTTTCTCATTTGTGGAGAGAGGAAAACAGTGCTTGTACTCAGAAGTAACATGGACTAGGATCAGAACATAAAACCAGATATCAAGTGTTAGACTAATGTGTTAGCATCCTTTCTGCTTGCTACACTAGGAAGCAATCATAGGACTGAAATAGAAACTGGTACTGTATAGGAATGGGAAGAGTTATAAGTTGTTCTCAGCATTTCAGGGATTTCTCGTACTAATTTACCTTGCATAGAATGGGAGATACTAAGTTAACAGAACTGTTCTTAGGCAACTAGGAAAATATGAAGCATGATAAGAAGGGTTTTTTACTGTTTACTGTTGTTACTAATGTTGCTTTTAAGCTCATTTTTGGAGTCCGTTCTCTAAAATGATGCAGTAAAGCAACCCATGGGAGTTGATTTCTTTGTGGTTTTCTTGGGTCTGGTGAGTAATTAGTAACGCTTGAATTCATATTGAGCTTGCTTTTTTTTTTTTTTTCTCTCTTACAGGTACAGACTGAAGATAGTGTCCTGTTGTTTGTGGTGGCCTGGACAATCACTGAGATAATCCGTTATTCTTTTTATACATTTAGCTTGTTAAACCATCTCCCTTATCTCATCAAGTGGGCCAGGTAGGTGGCATAATAGAAATCATAGCCTTAAAGCACTGATTTGACAGGGATATTCATCATGTAAAATAGTTGCAGTACAAAAAATTAGATTCTACCTTAAGGTAATTGCACTGTTTGTGAATGTGACTTCCTAGCTTCATTTCCAGCAGACTTCTGGATTAAAAAAAATCTATTACATTGTAAGCTGAAAGAGTAGTTTGTCAGAACTCAGTCTCATTTACAAAGTGATTGTGTTTATCAGAACCTGACATTTAACAGTGAGGGGTAACAGTAAGTAAACTGACATTTAACAGTTACCCTTGAATCTAAGGGTTGTACTCGAAGCAATCTGTAAGCTCGTTGATTAATATCAACTGTCTTTGACCCCACTGTAAGTAATATGATGACCCCTACCAAAGAGTTCAGAAATCAAAGTAACAAAATGTGTGTGGGGTGGGGGAGAATAGTTTTAAAGATAGTTTTCAGATTCTCAAAGGTAATCTTTAAATAATTCAAACTGCTGATTTGAATACTTATCTTGCAATAATGTGCATACCTTGCCATGCTCTAGTTAAATAAGAGCTAAGGGACGTAAATATTGAGTTGAGAATTTAAAATTTGAATATACATAATAGCATTTAACAAGTACTTTGTCAGAATTTGTCATAACTTTTAATTGTTTCCATAAATGTTTTGTTCTAGGTACACTTTGTTTATAGTATTGTATCCAATGGGAGTCTCAGGCGAATTACTCACAATATATGCTGCATTACCCTTCGTCAGGCAGTCTGGCTTATATTCCATTAGTTTACCTAACAAGTACAATTTTTCTTTTGACTACTATACATTCCTGATCCTGGTTATGATCTCTTACATTCCAAGTAAGTATGGGTTTGTTAGGGGTTTTTTAATATTAAAAACTGTAACAGCAAAAGCTAATAATTGTGGGATTAACATACCTATTTTGCAAAATTAATTTTGAAAATTATCTAAAGAAAAAAGTCAGAGTTAAAACTGCAGGGGTTGCTTCCTACCGACTCATGCAAACTAGTAGCACGTGTTTTTTTTTAATCTTGGAATATTAAATAACTGTGGTACTTCTTGGCAAATGTTGACATCCTCATAGTTTTTTCCCCAGCTTACAGACTTCTAGGAGGAGCAAGTTCAAAACAGCTTCTTAAAAAATAGTTCTTTATCAGGAATAAGAACATCACTTTTACATTAGTAGGTAGGGTACCATGTCTGGTTGAATTAACTTAAATTGACATAATCTCTGGTTGATGTTTGTATAGATGGAATGAAGATTTGGCTTTGCTGCTTTGAAATGGGGAATAGGAACACGGAAGTCTTTAGCAAATTTAAATGTGCAAATAAACGTGCAGAGTAATGTAGTGATGATGTTGCTGCTTTAAGCTATCTCTGCATCTGTCTATATGAAAATGCCATTGTTTGTGCAGAATGATAAACCATGTTCAATGTTTTAAATTTCAGTACTGTGGCTGCCTCTGTAGCAAACACTGACACTTCCAGTGAACCATCTTGTAATTCTGACATTTAGGTTCATATGTTTTCCAGCTCTTCTTAAAAAAACCAAAAAAAACCAAAAAAAACCCCACAAAAAAACAACAACAAAAAAACCCCAAAACAAACCACTTTTCATGCATTTGATTCTCTTCATCTTCCTCCTCCAAAAATGGTGATGTTACTAGCTCGAAGCAGACAGAGTAATATCTTTTGTTTTAGTCAAAATAACCATGAGTTTTAATTACTTGTGTGGTAGCTAGACTGCTGTTGACTGGCCATGTGGGAGGGAACCCAGATTGAACCCAAGTAACAATTTTAGCCTGCTTTCCCCATTAAAATAGCTGTCTCTTAAATGAGGCATTTTCTGTGACCCCTTATCATTTGCTGGATATGCAACTTGAATGCAATATTTTTTAATTTCTTGTATTATTATTTTTAAAATTGTGAATTGGTACGTTAACTCTGAGAACCAACTGCTTGCACTCAAGCAGTCTTAAATGCCTTTTCACATGAAGGTATTCCTGTGGTATTCCTGAGATACAAGGAAAGCCACATTCGTTGCAGTCATTGATTACACCGTAGTTCAGTTGTTTGTTCATAAAAGCTATCTGTGCACGAGTTACACCTTCTGAACCCACTGAAATTGCATCTTACCATTTACCTCACTTTATATTTCTAATTTAGTGCTTCGTTAACACTGACATCTTGCTAGAAAAGATGTCATTAAATTCTTTGCATATAATGGATCCCCATTGCTTAGACTTCTAATGGAGAAACATGTGACTCCGTATTCTGTCATGTCTCTGGACAGCTGTATTCACTCCTAAACACGGGTGGAGTGAATCAGGATACAGGGGAAACAATCAGGAAATGAAATACAGGATAGAAAAAGCCAAAAGAAAAAATGTTGACCTGAAAAAAAGAAAAATCTAGTACACATATTAAATTTTGGCCTATGTTTATGCCGAACACTTTGCATGTGTAACTGATATAATTTAAGATGATGCTGACATTGTTTAATTTACAGATGGTTCAAAAAGGTTTAGTGACTTATGGCAATTCTAGCTTTTGCTGTTTGTTTGTATGTTTTCCCTCCCCTACTTTGTTGTTCTGCAAATGTACAGTTTAATGTAGTCTTAGACACAGGAGGAGAAAAAGCTTTGTATGGAGGATAAAGAGAGAAGAGATGAAAGAGTCACCAGTTTGTGAAGTGACATTAGAATTATAAGAAATGAAAAAAATCTGGAAATTTCATTCCTGTGGAAGCACTTTTTCCTCTCTGCAGTGTATTTTCTTTCTGATGTGTGTGCAGTTCAGGAAAGTTTTGTCATCCTGCTTGTACAGGCAGACTTAAATAAGACATCTTGCTTTTAATTAAAAATGTGATTGCTTTAGCAAAAAGTAAATAATACTTGAAGCTTAAAGACAATATCACTTATTTTCTTTAAAGAATAAAAGGCAATAGATGACTTGAGGTTAAGCATGTTTGCTTTTAATAGAGAATTGGTGACCTTGAGCATGTGACTGTGCATCTTACATTGACATGTAAGCCTTCGTTCATACTTTATTTACTTAAGTCTGTTTTCTCTTCAGTTTTTCCTCAGCTGTATTTTCATATGCTACATCAGAGGCGAAAGGTGCTCTCCCACACTGAAGAACACAAGAAGTCAGAGTAATTCCAACTCTTTTTTCAGAACTTTCAAACATCAAAATGCTGCAGATTTTCAATACCCAGCACATTTATAAAGAATATACCAGGATAAAATAAGTCAGAGGTAAAAGACCAATAATTTAGCAAGAATAACCAATAAATCTGATTTCACTGAAATTTCACAGTGTAAAACGTTGAAATAATTTTCAGCTTGCAGTGCTTCAGAAAAATTTTAAACTTTATATGGCTTGGCAGTTAGCCTTTTTCTTGAATGATGTCCTAAATGGTTTTCCTTTATTACTAAATGCCTGAAGGTTGCAGTCTGAATGATGATGTTGTACCCACTAAATGCTTGAATTGGGATTACTGATACCTCTTTTTTTAAGTGCTTGACTGCATGCCAGAAACTGTATGTATTGCTGAGAAAGCAAACAATATGCTCTGGAATATTTTAGGATTTTGTCAGAGACTCCAGTGGACAATGTAATCCGGGCAAGTGTTTAGATTTAGAAAGATAGGTTGTGTATTTAAAAGGTGATGGGAACAAGAACAGGAAACCAATTATGGGAAATGAGGGGAATGTAGTTCTTCAGGAATTTAAACAGTAGGGTGTCTGACCAGAGTGTGTTCTCTGAAGATCTTGTTAAAGCTGATTACTCAAATGCTAATGTTAATTCAGAGGCTATAATGCTTATCTGAAACATTAAAACTCCTCTAAGTACTGCATCCCTGGATACTTTTTAAAATATTAAAAAAAAAAAAAAAAAAAAAATGCGAACTGTAATATTTCTAGTGATATCAGTAATGAATCTAAACAATATAAGGAGGCAGGTCACCCAGAAACAGGTGCAGTTCTCCCTTTTTTACCTTAAATTATCATCTCTAATCACTGTCCACTATTTCAGTGGTACTCATCTTTTGGTGTTGAGGACTACTTGGTCTACTGTGGAATCATTTGAGGGCCTTGTTCCTCAAACTAACTTGTCTCAAGTGACTAATGCGTATCACTGGCACATCCAAGCAGGCAGTTCCAGGCACTCAGCTTCTGAAATGTTGCAAAGTCATAAGCTCCTTCTTTGAAAGCAGATTATCTCATGTGTTACATGCTCTCTTTGCAGATTGGACAAGCTTTCCCTCATCTGCTCATTTGAAAGAGCAGAAGACCATAGAGGGTTAAATTTTCTGAGGTGCTTTCTTCTGGGTTCTCGGGCTAAGCCTTTCCTTGGGAAGGTAAAACAGAAAATGAAAGAACTGAAAAAACCTTGTGGTGAGACAGAATGCAGTAATGCTGTGTGAGCAGTGCCCCAAGTTATGAACAAACTGTTGATTGGGGGTGGGAGGGGGAAGAATGGAAGGGACAAAGGGAACAGCGAAAAGAACAGATACCCAAGCAAAGGCAAAAGGAAATGGATGTTATGGTCTTTGCTCTGGTCTTCACCCAGTCAGAGCCACTAGAGACCAACACACAAGGGCTTCTCTGGCCTCCCTCTTGTAACATCATGATTTAGTGTATAAATGAGGTGTGACCACTACCATGGTACCTGCAGTACTCGTCTTGTGCTGTGCCTGCCTGCACCTTCCACTGGGCATGGCCCATAGCTGTGTCACAGTGACTGGTGCTTGATGCATCCCAGCTCTCCCCAAACACAGCCAGATAAGTGCTAACAGCACGGGGTCTCTGTTCTAGCACTTGGGAGGAGCTGGATTTACAGGTATTTTGGTTTATGTTTGTCAGGGCTATATTTTAAAAAACCCTTTGCATTCTTCAGTAATTTCCTTCGGCTCCATCAAAAAGTCAGACTGAATTTTCCTGGCACTCGGTAACATGTGTAACACCTTTCCTGTTCAGCACAAACAGGAGTATTGTAAGCAGGGAGAGGGTAACGGACAATACTGATCTTTGCTTCTATTTTAAACCTTTTAGAGGCAGTTATTGGCTGTAGTCATAAACAGTGTGGCCGCGTACAACCTCAAAGTGGTTTTGCATTCAAAGATGCAACAATTTCAATTCATTTCTCCCTTAGGTTATGTGGTACTTTGTAGTGATCTGAGAAATGTTGCATTATACTGAACTCATCGTTCAAAAGTGTAAACTTCCACCTCTGAGCACAGTATCTCCTTTTGATTATACTCACTATCAAAGGAGTTACTTAGTGTCAGTACTTCTGAAGGATGTCATCTAAAAGATCCTATTTCTTGATGTACTCAGGTTACTGGATATTGTTGATGCTCAGCTCCTGAACTTTTCTTGATTTGATTTCTGTACCGAAATAAAAGATTTGCTTTCAAATCTGTTGGTCAAAGTTGGAGGGGAAAAAAATGGCTGTGTAATATTCCTATGTAAAACGAACTCATAGGTCTGTTGATGAGAAAGAAGATGTACAGATCTGTATTAGATAGCATTGGCACCACGGAAAAACAGAGAGAGCTGCCAGTAGGGAGAAGGCTTGTACAAGCAACGTCTTTACTGAATAAGCTTTATTATGGAATATTTAATTGAAAATACTAATTTATCACATAAATGCAAATAAACTACAGCCTTTTAAAAGAAAATGGAGTTACTTTTCCTTTTAAAAGAAAAAGAAATTGCTTTGATAGTAAGAAATCCTATCAGCAAAGTTGATTTTAAAATTACATTCTGAAATATGAACTTGCAGTACTTTTTCAAGTTTACCCTCCATGGAAATCACTGGAAAGTGATCTTGAGTAAGAACTGTAGTGTGATACTGTTTGGGTTTTCCCTAATACTGACTTGGGTCACATGTATGGGGGGGCTTTCCTCCTCATAAAATAAGAACAATTTTTCCCTCTGTAACATGCTTTATGTGAACGTTATAATAGAAGCTTCGATTAGTACTCTTTGTCACAAATCTAGAGGGTTGTTTTTTTTTTTTTTTTTTTCCCCACAGACTGTTTACTTGGTTTGCATGTTTTCCATCAGCATCACCAAACTTCTGCAGCACACGTTTTCTGTTTGGTAGTCTTTGTCCTGTGTACACTGATTCAGTCGACAATACTGTACGTTCTACCATGCTGCCTTTGTCCAAGTTAGTCATTACCCTCTAAAAGACCAAGGTTCTTACCAGTGTATAGTTTACAACTGGAATTGTAGAAGTGTTCATATTGTAAATTACAGTAAGATACAGGTTACAGTGCAGGTATATTGTAATTTTTCACAATGTGATGTTTCTATCATTTTTTTTAATTTATCAATAGAAAGGTTGGCATTTGTGTGGACCAGTCTGCAGTGTCATCTTAAAACCTATCTTTCATCTTAAAATATTCATGAGTATACATCAAATCATATGTTTTGTTGTATACTTATGTCAGTGACGTTTGGGTGAAAACTATATACAGTCATTTTTGTATTTTTTTCTATGTTGTGAAGAATAAGATTGTAATTTTATAAGTCTGATTCACTAAGATTATTATAAGTTAAATGTATTTTTTGTATATTTAGGAATCTGGTATTACCTGGAGCTCTGAAAGTTTAAGCATAGACTTTTTATGCATGTTTGGAAGATATTTCTACTTGATAATGCAATGAAATGGTCTGTATGCTAAAATGCTAGTCTGTGTTGATGCCTTGTGAAATTGATTCTGTGCTCTCTGCCTGGATTTGGCCTACTGATCAGTGATACTAATTGCTATAATCCAAATAAAATAATTCTGAACAAAATATGTTGTATTGTTACTGTTTAAGGAACAAAAGCAGATACTTGATAAATGTGAATTAGGGCTGTATTTTTATTCATTTGTATATAATATGTACCTTGCAATTTGCAAGCTTTTTTAGCTTATATAACTTTGGAGCTCAAAGAAAAGTATTGAGCAACTCGATACTGTTATGAATGCTCTGCTTTTCACTTTTAAGAGAGGTATTCATAACAACGTGTTAACAGGCCATGTTAACATTCAAACTTATAACTTCCTGAAGGATCCTCAATAGAATGCAAGCTCTTTGTTCTTGTGTTGTCATGTGTACTCTAGATGGTGATGGCTGTCTACAAAAACAAAATTGTTTGAGTATTATACATATAGTGGAATGCTTAACTAATGCAACAGAATACTTCAGACTTCGTTTACTAAATATAATATGTCTGCTACCACGACAACGTTCTTAGCATTTTTAACACTTCCTGAGATTTAAATCCTGTGTCTAAATGCCATTGATGCTCATAAATAGCAAGTTATAATCCTCTAATAGGAACTGAGTAGTAGTTGCAGAGTGAGTGCTATTATTCTGGGCATATGCTTGTCCTAAGATTGCACAACTACAGTGATTTTTTTTGTTTGATTACAGACGGGATGAAATGATGCTGTCATGCCCAGCACCACCACATGTCCTACACATGATAGCTGTGACTTAGCCCTACTGTGTAATTAAAAACTTCTCTTTGAAATGTTATGCCGTGAAGAGTGGTGCTGAGCTCCGTTTGTGCCTTAGAATAACTATAACTGGTTTATGTTTCCTCTTTGCGTTTTGGAAACAGTGAGCATGGAAACAATTTTAGTTACCTAGGGTAACATTAAAAAGTCTGAAAAGCATAAGGATTCCGCGTCTGTAAGCAAATCAATTTCACAATAGTATTTAAGGCTTATATAAAGCATCCAGCAGTTTTGACGTAAGACTCTAGGAAGAATCTGTGCTGGTCTGCTGAGTATAAATTAAAAAGGTGTGAATATCTGTATGATTCAGTTTCATTTGGTATGGACAGAGCATTTCTAGTGTTGGGATTGATTGATTGAAGCCACCTGACTGCCTGGAACTTCCATTCAATATCAAGTGACTTTTAAATTCTGCTTCCCATCTCCTAAAGAAATACGCTTCCACACTTGTCAGAAGACTTCTAATACTGTAGTGAGAGAATTAATAAGCTTCTGTGGTGGTTTCTGAAGGCTACCTTGAAGCAGTTGGAATTAAAGATGTTGATGGAAAATTTAAAACTCTGTTGGTCACTGATTTCCAGAGTAATACTTTCCTTTACAGATGTGAAAGGTTCTAAAACCCCTATTTATGTCTTCACAAATTAGCTGGGCATTACTGTTGTCAGAACTGTGTTTTTTCTCTTTGATGTGCTGACATTGATAATGTGCTAATATGAGGGAAAGAATTATATCTTAATTTTTCTAACGTTTTAAGTAGATGCATATTATTTCAGTCTTCCCCTATAAAAGTGTAATTCACAATATTTAGAAACACTTCCATGTCTAGTTATACTTGCACAAACTCTGTGTCACAACAAACTGCCTCTTTGTAGATTAAATTAATTCAATATAGTTTGTACATAGAAATTTTACCTGGTACTACATGGGGATGTTGTTATTGCAAAATTCATTAGTGGAGGTTTTTACAGAGGCTTTTTCAGCTGAATTGTGAACACTGAACTGCATTTTGTCTTGTCTCTTTGACTCCAGCTTCAGACAGTCTGCACAATCTTCTGCAAACTATCTGTAGCTGTCATTTAGGCACTGTGAAGTATTGTAGTCACCATATATAAATACCACAAGTCTACTTTAAAAACTTTAATACTGACACTTCCTAGTTTGAGCACTTAAACTTGCAGAATCATATTTGCTCTGTCATCTACAGCCTCTTGGGCACTACAGTGGGTTAGTCTCACTGTAAATACAGTGACTGATAATCTGAAGCGGGGCGGAGAGAGAGGCATTTCACGTATCATCTTTTAAGTTGATGCCCATTTAAAGGTCAGCCCTATGTTTCTTCTGCATCTAGCATGCCCACAAAAAGATTAAGTTGTGGAGAGGATATGTGGAGGGCCTTCCAGTCAGCCTAACACTAGGTTGCTTTTATGAAATCAGTTTGCCTTTTAGTGGAAGGTTTCTTCAGGTACAATAACACCTCTTCACTTACTGGGTAAGAAAAAGATACTGAGTGCTTGTCTTCGCTACTAAATGACAATAAAAAGATGAGAATGAACAAGAGGAGAGGTACTGAGGTACTGGAGGATACAGAGCAACCACTCTGCTTCCCAAAGATTACTTAGGAGTTACCAAAACATGAAACTTACTTCCTTTTTTCCTTTGGTATACAGCGGGGAGTTTTTTTGTTTGTTTTTGGGGGTTTGGTGGGTTTTTTCTTTTTTTTTTTTTTCTTTTTCCTTTTTTTGGGGGGGGGAATTGTTTGGTTTTGGGGTGGGTTTTTGTTGGGTTTGGGTTTTTTGGGGGGCATTGAGGGGTTTTTTGTGTTTTGGGTTTTTTTCCTTGTTGCTGTTTTTTGGTTTGGTGTTTGCTTTTTAAGGCTAAATATCAGCACTTAATGAAAATGCTGCAATGTTTTGTCTGGTGTGCTGATGACATGAAGTTCCTTTCATTCTCTACCAGGTGTTTTATTGCATGATTAGGGGGAACTGGATGCACTGGCTTAGGTGCTCTGTTTTAGTCCTTGGTTTCTGTGTACAGACTACTTCTGGGAAAGTTAAATGTGTTTCCTTACTCAGCTTTTTGGTGCAATTTAAATTAAGTAAACAAAGCACTTTAATTGTTCTGAAGTTAGCAAACTGGAACAGTGGAAAAAGATTTCTTACATCAGCAAGAAAATGGATGTGAAATTGAAAGTAAGACTGTCCTGCTTTTGGCTGGGATGCAGCTAATTTACTTTCCAGCACCTACTGTGTTTTGGATTTAGTATGTGAAGAATGGTGATAATACACTGATGTTAATAGTTGCTGCCAAGGGATCAAGGACATTTTACAATTTTCCAGGTTTGGTTAATGTGGAAGTGCAAAAATTTCGGAGGGATATAGCCAGTATAGTTGACCCAAACTGGCCAAAGAGAGTATTCCATACCAATAGATGTCATGCTCAGTATAAGTGGGGGTTGGCTGGTGGGCCAAGCCCTCTTTTTTGCTCATTAGGGCCTCTTTGTTAGTTAGGCTGTTCATTCCCTTACGTGCTTTCTGTGGAACTTGCTGTTCCGAGATCGCTGCTGGG
>KL276752.1:2076-19125 GCA_000699545.1 Podiceps cristatus
AGCTTTTGCAGACCTGGCTTCCGACTCAGATTTCATCTGCACAGTCTGAACGTGATTAGAACTTGAGTTTAAAAAATAATTTAAAAAAAAAAAAAAAAAGAAAAAGAAAAAACTAGTAAATTGAAATTTCCAGCACACAGGTAACCCGGCCTCTGGCCGAGTCCAAGCATGTATCAAGGTTTCCCTGTAGCATGTTCCAGCCTATTGCCTTCTGAAATACTTCCCTGGTCTTCTGTGTCGGAAAAAGTCAACCAGTCAAAACTCTTTCCTTACTGTTCTGCTCATTGATCACGATCTTGCTCTGAGGGCCACGCTGAAAGGGAAACAATTCTCATCTGATCACCAGGTCAGGGAAGGAAAACGCCTAGAGATGGTGGTTTCCTCCTCTCTTCCAACTCCTCACACGCACACAAAGCTCTTCGCTAACCGCGCTCAGCCTCACCGCCAGCAGCAGGGATGCCTGGGGTTTTCTCCAGTGTGCAGCCGCCCGGCAGGGTGGCCTCAGCAGAGATGGAGATGCCTGGAGATACAGCCATCTCCAGCCACCCCTCTCCACGGCTCTGCTGCACAGTCCCGGCTGGCCAGGGCACGTCCGTGCGATGAACCAGAACCTCCCAAGCAGACCTGGATAAGAATAACCTTTAATGCTACTCCCATTCCCTTCCCCGGCCTCACAAAAATACTGCTGGATGTACAGTAAAGGAAGGAAATATCACAGGGCGAAAAAAAAATCAATTAAAAGAAATTTGCAAACCATTGTGTTAGAGCATCTCATTTAGAGCAGCCACTTTTTATCTGTAGGGCAAGTAACCGCAGTACTATCGCAGCAGCAGTAACATCATGCATCAGAGAAGGTGACAACATTTTTAGGGTATTTATTGTAAGTATACTACATTCAAGATTGTACCCCGCAAATTAATTTTCAAGGGTGACAGAAGTCAGCTGGCTAGAGCTGTTACTGCTAATAGCTAGAAAAGACCCACTTAATCACTTTGCATTTTTATTTGTAGAAGATAAAGAAACATTTCTTTCACTAATAGTTTCATGCTTGTTTCATCTCATTTTATCCGGACTGCAAGATCTGTTTAATTTCATTTGATCAGTTTTCTAAGGATCTTAGAACTACCATATTTTTATAATCTTGTTATATCCATGAGATAAAAAACTATTATTTGCCCCACCATTTCCCAAATGGGAAACCAAGACAGAAAGAAATCGAGTGACTTGTTCAAGGTCACGCAGGGATTCTGTAGCAAAACTGTAGAATTAGAAACCTGAACTCGATTCTGAAAATAGCCATAAAGGGAATTTCCTCACCGAATCAACAAGGATTCTACAGACCTGGACATCTACTGCTCTGCTTTTTAATAACATACATAACCACGGATAATGCAGCTCTGAATGGACAGAGCCTGTTATTTCTCTCAGACCAAAAAAAAAAAAAAAAGTAAATTCTCTCTAATAAAACTAGCCTACCCCCACTACCAGATGGGGGAGAGCCTGAAGTTTAGCAAAAGCACTTGAGAGTGTATCAATTGCTGGTTCTGAAAATTTCCAACAGCAGGTCTGCATTGCAGATGTGTCTCTATGAAGAGCAAAAAAATGGTAATTTTTTTTTTTTCTCTAAACCTTAGCAGAGCCACAACACAAATTAAAGGGAAATATCTATCTCAAAGTTCTGTACATTCAGGACACGTGTTGCTCACAGCATTTTACTGTTAAGTGGTTCAGCACTGTGGTACGTCTGGATTTTCCTATTATCTTTTATATGAACATGAAATAAATTACTCACCCCCCCCTGTCCCCCCAACAATGGGGAAAACAACAGTTGCCAACGCAATTTTGTTTGCAACTGTAGGTGTTTAAGAGCTTCGGGAACTCTGTTTTGTTCCTGGGCAGGAATGAAGCAGGAGCACACAAACAACACGGCAGAAACCTGGAGAGCGAAGCCACCAACTTAAAAGGAGGAGGCCGAGGTTGTGCCATGAACGGGACATGAACGAGGAAAGTAGTATATAGTATAATAGCAAGTAGTATGTAGGAACAGTAGTGCATGTAGTAATAGTAAGTATATACATGTATATGTACTGAACAGCTGCCTTGTTCATGGCATTCTGCCCCCACGAAGCCATGTCCTGCAGTGGAAAACAAGAGGTGTCTTTGTGAGATGGTTTCAAAAGGGTGTGAGGGTACAGCAACCATTTACACACACAGTTATCAACAGTGGCTCGTTACGTTAAAACCTGAAAGCGGACCAGGCAAGGTGCCTGACTAGAACCCTCAACCTGAAGAGTGGAGCTGAAGAGGTCTTCTGAACATCCTTGGCAACTCAGGCATGAACAGATGCTTTAGGCTTGTCCAGTGCTAATGGGAGGAGCAGGGATGTCAAAGTCAGTCACCGGCTGCGTCCGAGCTGCGGTTTCCGTTCCTCTTCCAAGCTGTGTTGAAGTACATTGGCAGAGCAACATCCACCAGGGATGCATTGAATGCTGACCACAGCAGTTTTTGTCCTCTGCAAAGAGGATATGAGCAGAGCAGTTGAATCTGCATAAACATCGCATTAATAACAGACTGGGTGAAGACTGCATGTTAATATTGAACTCCAGTTGAAGTGCCTACTTATTTAAAAGTTCAGAGAAGCCCCTTCAGCTGCTAGTATTGACGAGTATTTCAGTAGCCACTCCTCGGGAAGGCTGTGCGTACAGCGCAAGGCCACAGGTCTCAGGCTAGGGCCTCGTGCTGCTTCCCCTCACTTAGGAGTCCGGGGATCAGTGTTGTAAATCCACACCCCAAGTCATGCCGTGCTTGGGAAACCAGCCATCGCTAGCTCATACAAACCCCTACCAGCGAGGGAACGTTTTGGAGGTCAGAGCAGAGACACAGAGTGCTTCTCTGAAGAACAGGCGAGACCACATCTACTTCTGCTTCTTTCTCTAATGTTACAAATCTACCTTAATGATTATTTACACCTTCCCTTGCCCAACCTTCCTCTCTCCTCTTATGTAAACATACTATAAATACAGACTTGGCATAAAGCCCATCAATCTACTGCTCAGCTTCCCCTGATCCTAAAGGTCTTTCTCTGGACAAGCTGTGATTTAGCTCCAAGTTCCTGTAAGCCTGAGCAACTTCTTCCAACCTCCATCAGCGCTAATGTGACACATGCCCTTGCACTACCGATGAGAGACCCGCACCTTGAGAAACCAAATCCAAATTTCATCATGACTCATGTGGCCTTCTTTATGGGCGTCCTTCTTCTGCGGCTCCCTTGAGCCCTTTATGGGCTCTTTGGGATTTTGGAGGCAACAATGACAAAAGTCATCCCACAGTGTACATGCCATAGGACTTTGCCCTGAACAAGACCAAGACCTCTGGCCAGTGTCAGATAATCCGTCACTATAAGCTACTTGTATCCAAGCCAGATATTTATTGCTATTGATCTGCCTGGTCCCAGCGAAAGACTTTTGTTCTCCCAACCCGGGACTTTGACCTCAATTAAGTTATGAATTTCAATCCGATAGACTGCTCCACTTACCCTGCTGCTCTCCCTGACTGGATTAATTAGAATTAGCTAGGCTGGGAGTCACCCCGAGCGCCTCATGGATCATGTTATTTTAATAATAAATAAAGAGACGGCAGCAGCATACAAGGAAGGATTCTGAAAGATTGTTCATCCAAGAGCATCATTCAGAACCTGCCAATACTAATTTCTCTGAGTTTGATTACCTCATTTACTTCTTTTTATTTCTATTCATTAATTGAGTTTTATCCCCCATTACTTCAGCTCCCCAAATGTGCCCTTCCTATAAAGGAACCAGACACGCTCTTTGCTGTTACAAAGTTTTATTACTGCAGCTCATCAAAAGTATAGTTAATAGTCATTAAGCATTTAATAATCTAATAGTGCTGAGAAAATATATATATAATAAGGGAGGGGGAAAGGAAAGAGGAGGGACAAGGCAACCCTGTCTAGTGCCATAAAGTGTGCACCAAGGGCTCTTTATACAGACAGTTAATTGGCTGGTGGATAAAACGGAGCATCTTCAAGAGGGTAACATCTAACACTGGAAAAAATGCATATATCCATCAGGATATTTTGTGACATCACAATAATGCCTCTGGAAAGAGCCTAAACCGGGCTGAATACCAAAGAAATTTGATTGGCAAGGGGAAGTTTCTGACTAGTGAGTCGGGGCCCAATAGCCACATTATCCTTATTACTTCTCTTTCCCCATAAAAGCAATTATGTACTTGAAGATGTCGGGTTGCCTGGGACTATACTGAAATGAATTGTCCCGGCCAGCCATGTCACAGACATACTAGGGAGTTATTGACCCATACATGAACACTTATTTGTCACGCTCATTTTAATGTTTAATTGGCTGGAACCAGAGAAACGGATTTAGATGATGGAAGTTTACCAATTCTTCCAATGCTGGTACCTAGCTTGCAGATAGCCAACTCCTAACCCAAGAACAAACGTAGCAGACAAATTCAACGCACTCTCCACCTTCACGTAAGTTCAGGCCTTCATTTGATAGAAACTCTTCTCAGGACAGGGTGATTTATTCCAGCCGAGCTGAGCCTTGTTATAAGAGGACCGATGACCCATTTCAACACGGGATGTCTAAGCTGGAACAGCCAATTGGACTGTTAGATAGACTAGAAGGTTACTCCAGGATAGAATTTACTTGTTTTGTTGCAAAAAGGAGTAATTGAGCAGTCTCTCTTGACAGTCGGAGGGAGGAGGGCACCAGCCTTTGTTTCCCTACGCAGCCAAGCACTGCCGAGAGCTCTGCTACCCTTCACCAGAGGGGATTCCTGTTCACACAGATTTCCAAAAGCCTTTTGATATATCCTCTCACCAAAGGCTATTAAATGATACTGTCACAGAGAAAGAGAGAAGGTCTTTGCACTGCTTGATAACTGATTACAAAAGTAAAGACTGAATAGGAATAAACGCCCAGTTCGCACAATTGCTGGTGATCGCTGGAGTCTCTGAGGGACCTGTGCAAGGGCTTGGGTCGTTCAACCCACTACAAATGAACAGGGGAAGCAGGCTGAGAGTGAAGCATCCAAGTCTGTTAAACCAAAAGCTGACTGTAAAAGGCTCCAAGAGGATCTCAGAGTGACAGGCTGAAAAAACTGCAGATGAAATTCAATGCTCATAAACACCAAGTAATGCATGTGTGGAGAAACAATCTTTTGTCTAAATCCGCAGCGACGGGCTCCGAACTAGCTATTACCTCTGCGAAAACAGATCATGAGTTATAATAGACAGCTCTATTATAACACCAGCTCAGTATTCAATGGTAGTTAATAAAAGGCAAACAACAAAGAGTCATTTGAGAAAAAAGAAAAGAAGAAAAAATAAGAAAATATCATTATACTGCTTCATTAAACCTCCGATTGCACCGACAGCTTGGGCACTGAGAGAAGTGTTACTCCCTTTATCTGAAAGGAAATAAGGAAGAACTAGAAATGATTCAAGAGGTGACAAGGAAAAGCAAAGTTACTGTACTGAGCAGCTTCCAAATGGGGTAGGATTCAATAGATTAAACTCCTCAGTCTGAAAAAGAAGTGATCAAGGGGAATCAAGGAGGCCAATAAAGTCAAAAGCAGGACAGAGAAGGTAACTGGGGGAACAATTACTGTTTCTCATTACACAAGAACGATGGGGTCTCACGTGAAATGATCATGGCAAGTGCAAGGCAAATGCACAGTTAAACTACAGGACTCCCACTGGCATAAAAGGTTGGGAATCCAAAGAGGGATGAGATAAATTTATCAAAGAAACAATTCAGGAGTGCAAAAAAATATACCAATGGTTCAGGAAGCCTCCAAGCCACAGGTTCTGGGAAAACATATGAAATTACCACTGTATGCTTACCCTACTCTGCCCCCTAAGCATTCACTCTTCCCTGCCACTGGAGAAACAATACTGAGCGAGAAAAACTCCTGCACTGACAGCGATTCTCATGGACGCAGAAGTGAGATGTACAAGTTGAGAGACAGAAGCTGCCTAAGTCAGCTTTGCCATTTTGAGTGCCATTTTGCCACTTACAATCCACGGAACCAAGAAACAGCTATGATCAGCAAAAATCTTATTTGAATTCTAAACAAAATAAGCATAAAGAGTTATTTCCCCGACATCTAAAGTGTTAGAACAATCTTATTTAGAAAAGCTAACAAAAGTACTTTGCATCAGAGACTGAAAATTCAAGATGCCCCAATGATGCACTCAGAACTGGGTTTTTTTGATGGGTTTTGTTGTGCGTGGGTTTGTTTTGTTTTGTTTTTTTAAAGCAAACTGGAAGAGACAACTGCTGACAACAGATGAATACAAAATTCCATTTGGAAAGTAAACCCAGACTTTCTCATATTGAAAAGTCCTCAGGGAGAATGTAAGTGGCAGAATTTAACTCCTTCCAAACAGGAAAAGCTTTTTCAAGCAGCTGAATGAAAAAAAAAGAAAAAAAAAAAAAAGTTCTAGGAACCATCTCTCCAGAGCGAAGAGTAGCTGATTGCTTGGCAAAGGTTGTTCCTCGGGCAGGGAGAGGTGCCAAGGCTATAGGAAATGAAGGAAGGCTAGAGACCATTCCTGTGGTGGTTAGAGACCATTCCTATGGCAATGTGTTCACCTGAAAAACCAGCTTGGCTGCCAGCGGTATCCTGTTTGCCCAGTTAACCAAACACCTTAATGAGGGGCTAAAGCATTTCCAACAATGACTTCACAAATTACAGGTGTTTTAACGCATGCTTATTTCACAGATGACCCTGGGACCAAGAGACAAAGGGGCATGGGACCGCCCCACACCCTCCCAGGGAGGCATTCAAGGTAAGGCTGTTTCCTGCAGCTGCAGAGAGGTTTAAAGACAGTAGGCAGTAAGATCCTCTGCACCAGAACACACGGCAGCACCATGGTGCCACTTGCACCTCCTTCAAAGCCAACTGCTGCTGGCCTCTGTCTACCGTAAGCGCCGGCAGAGATTGCAGCCGTTATACCACAAAACAACAGTGTTGGTTAGGCACGGAAACGGGAGCAAGGCTTCCTGATCCAGAGGGTGATCACATTCCCCGAGCTCCCCGTGTGCCAACTGCCAGACCGTATTCCTGGCCACGGAACGTGCCTCCCTCTGCACAACACGGCCCTCAAAGCAAGGTGATGCCCACAAGCCACGCAATCTCACAGCAATCCTCTAAAAGATGCTGCTACCCCCCGGCCCCTGGCTTGAAACCCTGCATTTTGATTATCCTGAAAGCAGCTTTAGATTTTGAGGGTAAAGCAAGACACCACTGCTAGTTTTTTTTCAGGACCAGCTCTTGCATTTTACTTTTCAAACACTGGTTTTGCACGTAATGGTTGAAAGGACCGTGGAGACCCTGAAATCACTGCAGGAACAAGGCAGAAGCCTGCAGTTGCTTTCTCGGCTGGTGAGCCTGCTTTGCAGGCAATGCTGCACGCGTACTGCCTTCGCAAGGGTGCCAACTGCTTTGCTGCACCAGCAACGAAGCAATGATTCATGTGTCTACAGGGAGCAGAAGAAACAAAGACTGTACATGTCAAGCTGGAAGATGGGAAGAAACAATGCAAAAAAGCCCAGCATGCACAAGAAAAAGGAAACATCTCGTTGGTCGTGCAACCTACAGTTCATGTTGATGAGGCTTGAGGTGTCTTCAGAAGCTGAAGAGCAAACCAGGGATAAATCTCTGCCTCTCCCAGTATATATTTAGAGCTGCAAATATTTTGCAAATGTTTCTGCTGAAAGGGACTTTTCTCCCAGCAGGTAAAATCAGCATCTGCTGAGTGGTGACCATTTAACATTCAACCTGCTGCCAATCGACATTCCACAGAGACACCCGCAGGAGAGACATGGAGCTGTGCCACTTCTAATAACTGCGTGACTGGCACCATGTCAATGCTTTAATGTAGAAAGCTACCCTCTGTCACTGAGCAGATCTCTCCTTTCTTTTGGCTAATGGCTTTCACACCCATCGGCAACAACAGCAAGACTGAAGGGCTATGAGCCTGCAGAGTCTTCTGAGATCTGCTGGGCAAAGCTGACTCCGAAAGTATTGAGATATTGAGACAGGGGGTGATTTATTTTTTTTTTGGGGGGGGGTGGGGTGGGAGGGGTATAAGGAAAGCAGGAAATTATTGTGGTTAGTAATTCTGCTCTCATTGCTTTGCTTTTCATCTTTGTTCAGCGTCTTCATCTGTTCGCCACTGTACCCTCCTACGGTACCAATGGTCAATTCAGCAGTACCTGTGACATTCTTTGCTCGCCATGAGCATAACCATGCTGCACGCTCCGCAGCAATCGTCAGATCCAGGACAGGGTCCTTCCTGGCATTACGAGCCAGGCTTTTATTATATTTAGAAGGAAATTTATACTAGGGACATTAACTGCAAAAGCACAAGGCTCAGACATTTTCGTCTTTAATCTCGGCCAGCTTTAGAGAATGCTCATAACAGCGGAGTACTTTGGTAGCTGGCACCCTACCTACAAGCGTGCCTGCACCCTTTGCTGGCAGCAAAGGTGGCAGGCTGCACGGACACATACACAGATTCCTTGGGGAGGGGAAAAGCTGTGTGGATACAGCCTGTGGCCTTTGGTCCTTGGTCAGAACAGTCAAGATGCCCACACTGATTTCCTCAACACCTCCCTACAGATACAGAAAAATGAGGGCACGAGCTATATTTGGTGCAGGAGGCAGGGAAGGGATGCGTGTTTGCTGAGACCGGCTTCATTTTTAAATGCCTACACAATGCCTCCAACATGAGGCCCATGCAGAGACTGAAGCTGTTCGTATTCTTGCTGTGAAATCCAAATGAACACAACTGAAAAGAAAAAAGTAGACAGTGACTTTTCCTTCCTTCTTTTTATCCTATACAGACACAATCCTTTTAGAGTCAGGCAGGAAAACAGAAATACCAAACAAATAAAACAAAACCAGCAGACCACCAATCTTAGCAATCTTTGACATACCCATAATTTCTACTTCATTTTTAGCTAATGGTGGAAATTAGTCTTTGGATAGTTGATAAAAATCAACCTGTCTCTGCTGGGTTAGTACCATGATCTGTGGCCCAGAAACTACTTCTAGTACAATTGATTTTCCTTTTTGGCAACCAATAGACCAGTCAATAATAATGTTGTTTGAGAAGGATTGAGTCATGAGGGAGATGAACCCTCCCTGCCATTTATTATGTTTGTATTGTCTCCATTTGAAAAGATTTTTTTTTTTTCCCCCAATGAGGATGTGAGTGAAGGTATTACAAGGGAATGGCTACTCCAGGTCTCAGTCTTGAGGTGTGTGGCAGGGGACTGGGAAAAAAGACAAGCTGGGGGGGCAACCACACTCCTCTTGCTACGCTAGGTATCTTTTAGGAAAAAAGCCTCACACAAACAGGAAAATAAAATCCAGCTAACTGAAAGCCACATGCCAACAAGTACGACTTTAGCCAGCTGTGCAGCATGAGTGAATTGGTACAAGATACAGACACAACACTGGTACCATAGAGCAAACAACTCGCTCTGCAGACAGCATAGCCACTAGGTGCTTTTCACTGAAATTACTGGTGTGTATGAATGAATAAAATCAAATCCATCTATACTAGCAACAGATTTCCTAACCTGATGATTTTCTGCTTTGGTTCTCAAGTTTCCATCTCAAACCCCTGAGGGTCCATGGGTGACCACTGAGAACCTGCTGACAAGTGGTTTAAAGTCTCAATACAGCAGTCTGCACCTTTATTAGGAACGTGAAAGGTCAGCAAATAAAAACTGAAGATCAGTCACAGCGTTTTTTATCCTTGTAGTCAGAATTATAGTACAATCTTAGCATACACAAATGATCCCTAGGACATTGATAAGCTAATAGAACTGCACAGTGACATTGTTTAAAAATCATAATATTGTGATACAATTTTAACTCAGCTGCTCTACCACATAGATACGTACGCAGCCCTTCATTATCCTGCATGTCAAGTGACACAATTCCACTTACAACTAACGTTATTTATTTGAAGACTTGTTCACATGGCCAGATAGGCTTGAAAAGCTTTTTTGGAGTAAGCTGACCTGTGGCAACCGCTCCAGGACAGTTCCCCACGCATTCCCAAGGGCACGCCCTGCACACACAGATGATTATTTTGAAATAAAGAGCACCCACAAATGGAACAAAGTGGAGCCACAGCAAGTCCAGGAGGAGCATCTATGGTCTGCTGTTTTGATGTTACAGATAAGAGATGCTATTTGTCCTTCTCTCTTCTCATTGGACCACAATGCTCTTCATCTTTCTTCAAACGGCAGTAGTCATTTCTCTAGCTGCAACATTCCCTGCGTAGGATGAGCAATCATGCGGGGCTTTTGCATCAGAACACCGAGTCCTCCTTTTCAAGCCACCTGCTCTTGCAGGAGGAGGTGACCGCACTTAGACATTGCCCCAAGAGCACTCTTCCACCTAGTAGCACCCAAGCAGTACACTCTGCCTAAACATCCCCCACTAAAGGAGCTCCTCTGAAAGCTGGCTGAGCAGCACCTCACATCCAGGAGCGGAGCTGAGTTCTGCTGCCTCCTCCACACTGGCACTGCACCACCAGATACAAGTGAGGACAAATAAAGTCTCCTGGCTCAGGGAGCACTGAGGATGCCGTGGCACAGCCACAGGGGAGCGCGAAGCTGGGGCAAAATTCTGCACGGCTTGCGTTCAGTGCCTGCCCCAGCCCCAGAAAACTTCCTTTCCAAGGCTGGAGAAAACATTGCAAGGAAAAACTCTCCCTTGTAGGGGAAAAAGGTTGTCCTTTGTTGCTCATCCTCTGCAAGGAAAACTTATTCATGTCTTCATATATTTTAAAACTAGAAATGGATATTATAATCACATTGCTGAGCTCCTTCATAACTGTTACGTTATGAATATACTCCCTTTCACGTCATCACTCAGTTAAAAGCTCACATTTTAGGCAGACAGTTCCAGTGGAAGGAGGCTGTTTTCAGAGTGAGCCCCAAGCTCTGGGTATTTCCAGCAGAGCTCCAAAATACCATACCACCACCCACTTTGAAATGGCCTCTGGCTCTGAAGATTTAGGTAATTGAATTACATAAATGCCCCTTTTCAACAAAGCAGAGAAGCCTGTTGCCTTTCCCTATCCCCTGGCCCATGGCAATCGCTTACCCCCTCTTTTCAAGTGTGCTATTAGAGCTAATTACGAACAACCAGAGAACTCAATGGCTGCAGCTTTTCAGTGACATTAGTGAACCACCCTTTGGAAACTGCACTACTGCTGTTTAAAACAACAAGCACAGGCACTGGACCACTGCGGTCCAGGAGTGTGTGGTTATTCCCAGAATTAAAGCAGTTTCCAGGATGCTACAAGAATGAGTGGAGCCAGGTGACCTCTCCTCCTGCTCCCAAGCTGTCTGTTTACCAACAAAAAGCAGTAAATTGACTCTTGCAGGGCATCTCGATCCAGAGACTGCACGTACTTTGACAATAGATAGTACAAAAGCTAACTAAAATATGGCAGCAAAAGGTGAATAAGGCACATCTGCAGGCACGGTGAACTGGTATGACTTGCTCCAGGTCACCTAGCAGAGCACCACTGTGATTGTCTGCTTAGGGCAGCTAAATCCTTTAGCACACTCCAAGAGAGCCAAGACAGAAGAGCATTTATTAAAAAGGTAATGGAAGAGAACATAAATCTGTCCTGCTGTTTGACTAACTTTTTAGAAGCATACTAAAACATAGGCAATTTTAAAAAATTTGGTCTGTAACACTCCTTTCCTTCCCTACTTGCTCATAATCTCTAATTTGTTCTTTTTCTCTTGTGCTGCCTGCATGTAGGCACTGCTGCAAAAGTGAACGAGACAGGAAAACACCTGATGCCCTGAGCGGCGGGTGGAAATCGTGGAGGCTGCTTGCACACCGGGCTTTGGCAGAGATGCTGTGTGCAGCCTGTGAAGGGAACCTCGACCGAGAGCACATCACTCTGAAATAACAGCACCACTGATTCAAGGCACCCGAGATTCCCTTACACTGAGCCCACTATTCTTTACAGCCTAGGCATTAACTGACACCGCATTTGGTAATGTAGAATAGCAGCTGCTGTGGTGTTTTCAAGAAGCCAGAGTTTTTCCCTATCCTTTTTTCTTCTGGTTGCTCTTAAAATTCCTTCTGCGCTTGCTTTGGATGTGAATTCTTACAGGGTAAAGGTCAAAATAAAAAAAAAAGAAAAAAAGAGAAATAAACATTGGGTCACAAAGTCTTGAAATGTTATTGCAATTTATATATGGCTGAGAATAAAAATGCATCTGCCTTCTCTGGGAACACACCTACATGTGAACAGAGACCTTTATAAAAAAATTCTCCTTTATTGCCTTGATGGGGAGGGGAAAAAAAAAATATCAAAGATTGATTTTCTTTTTATGGCTATTATTAACCTTTTGTTACTGACCAAAAATAATCTGGTTAGAAAATGTGCAATACATCAAAAAAAAAAAAAAAAAAAGAAAAGAGAAGAGAAGAAGAATTTACCAGAAAATTAATGTTCAGGGAAAAAAAGAAAAGGCTGAAGGGAGAGTCATCCTATAAGAGTCAGACTTTACCTCCAAAGAAATGAGGCAAACATCAAAAAGAAGTGAATTTTCAGCCCACTGCGGTGGTACAGCGTCCCAGACAGAACCATCTCCTGGGCTGCCAGGGCAAAGCGGACGGGCAGGTGTCTGACCCAACTCCTCCCTGATTTCAAGGCAAAGTTCTGCCCATATGTATCTGACACGTCACTCACCAGTTCTGACCGAAAGGTGACGGTCTAGTCTGGCAGTGGGGCATGCAAGGCCCCCTATTTGTACTGGCTCCACCGCCCCTCTTCTATGTAAGAAAAAACTCCTATAAAATCCATTACAACTGAAAACCCTGAGATTTAAGCATGAAGATACGTGTCTCACCAGCTACTGCAGAGCCATGCTTCCTAACACCCACCTCACCCACAACTCTGCCCAAGCAAGGGCAAGAAAGACCATTTTACAATGATTTCATGTGTGTGTAAATACCCATGCAGCTATTTGTAGCCTGTGAACACTACAGGTCTGCTGACAAGCCTGCAGATCGCAGCTGCACTTAAGGTCCACCTCTTATAAATTCCTGAAGCAAGGGTGCTAAGATCTCACCGGTAAGAGGTAGCAAATTTGTCAGCAGAGGTGTATCTATGTCCAGGTAGGGTAGGAGAACAAAGCCAGTAACTCCCACGCTGGCAAAGAGCAGTCAATCATTATTTGACAGAAATATGTTGGCCAATTATTTCCGAAGATGATCGCATTTACACAGGTTAGCCCTTAATTACAACAAGCTGACAAAACCAGGAGTGTTGACTCATGAGCATGGGCAGACTCAAGCTGGCTGGCTGGAATGAACCACCCGCGAAGCGGTTGCTGAACCAGCGCAGTTCACAGCCTGATCTATTAAGGTACCCTAAGACCGCTGCTAAGTTCAGCTCAGGCACGTGGGCTGCAAACTGTGGTGGCTAAAAAGCTGCCCTATGTTCAGGTAAGTGAAATTGTGCTAGAAATGGTGACCCCCAAGGGGGCGAGGTGGGTGTCTGGGGATGGAAATGGCATCAGCTGTTCAACTTTGCCCTCAGTAATCACTGAGACCCTACTGTAGCTGTCACGTGCCCACCAAGCCGTGACCTGAAGCATCCGCGACCTACCCCAGTGGGGTGCTCTGCCAAAACCAGGCATTTATTGGATGCTTTTCTGCTAGGCAAAGTGGGATTCTCTTCCCATTAGTCCACAAAATTCTGCTGAGAGTGCAGTGCTACAAAAAAATACACTGGAGAATGCACTTTATGTAGGAAGCTACCAAACACCTCATATGCAGGAAATCCCTCTTGCCATCAGTACCACAAGCCACACTGGAAGCCACAACTGGGTGATCAAAAAACTTTACTGCAGGGAAAATCCTCGTCAGGAAGTGAAAAGGGTCCTTATGACTATATTTCATGCAACCAAATTCTGCTATTTTTCCCAGGTTACCTTTTTGGATGTTCTTCTCTGTGATAAGTGCCCTGAGAGAACTTGCTATGCAGTTTTGGAAGAATTCCGTTTCATGTGAAACATTTGGTCAGGAGGCTACATAACACATCAATCAAATTCAATTTTTTATTCCTTTCTTACCTGGCTGTTAACGTCAGCAGCGTGCTGTAACAGTACTGAAACCAGCTCCTTGTGTCCTCTGTCGCACGCCCAGTGGAGCAGAGCCCGACCCTGCAACATCCAGGAGAAAATTAACAAAGCCAGCAAAAAAAAAGGCACAGAGAATCATAGAGTACCAATAACAAAATCAACACAGATCTTTTTTAAACAAACTACACTAATATTAGTATGTAGCATACTATTGCTCCTTACTTGGACTTACAGAATAATGCTAGAAATGTTAAAAGTGACACACAGTTCAATTTTTCATTAATTTAGCATCAAACTCACAAGACAGCAGAAGTGTAGAGGGGAAAAGCAGCAAAGCATGAAAAGCCAGAGCCATAACACAATTTGTTTTCCTATATAGATTTGGGATTTTGACACCTCTGACTTTTCTGAGAGCCACGACTTACACAGTAAGGGTGATATTTTCAACGCTGCCTGAGTCTGGAGCGTGGCTATCGATGGCTACAGGCTGTTCAGAAGGAACAGGAGAGGAAGGAGGGGTGGAGGTGTCGCTCTCTACATCAAGAAATGGATGGAGCATGAGGAACTGTCTCTGAAGAACAGCCATGAGCAGGGTGAAAGCTTATGGGTAAGAATCAGATTGATCTTCATCAATGACACAGACAAGGGGATCAAGTGCGCCCTCAGAGAGGGGGACAAAAATGATCAGAGGGCTGGAACATCTCTGCTGTGAAGAGAGGTGAGAGAGTCAGGGTTGTTCAGCCTGGAGAAGAGAAGGCTGCGGGGAGACCTTCGAGCAGCCTTCCAGTACTTAAAGACAGCTTATAAGAAACATGGGGACAAACTATTTAGCAAGGCCTGTTGCGATAGGACAAGGGGGAATGGTTTTAAACTAAAAGAGGGGAGATTTAGATGAGATAGAAGGAAAAAGTTTTTTACAATGAGGCTGGTGAAACACTGGAATGGGTTGCCCAGAGACATGGTAGAAGCCCCATCCCTGGAAACATTCCAGGCTGGACAAGGCTCTAAGCGACCTGATCTAGTTGAAGATGTCCCTGCTACTGCAGGGGGTTGGACTAGATGGGCTTTAAAGGTCCTTTCCAGCCCAAACTATTCTAAGAGTCTAATTCACTCGGACACCAAGTCCCCAAAAGCTCATTCCTCTGGCAGGTACGAAACACTCAACCCACGGGCCCTGCCTCTGCTGCAACAGAAGATTAAAACTGGGTGTCTCGGCAGGCATCACCCATGACCGTCGCTCTTCTCCGCTCTGCAACACAGGCTGCTGCATCCATGCCTCCAGCCCCTCCCACAACTCCGCAGTTTCCTTCTCATCCCTTTTCTACAAGTCTCTGCCACCATGGAAGGGGATGAAATGGAAGTCCCGATCTTGCTGCCCATCAAGGACCTGGGAAGTGGCATAGGACTCCCCTGAGGGCTGACACGCATCTCTGAACACCCAGCTGGCCCGGGAAGGGGTTATGGAAGTACTGAGGTGAAGCCAAGCGTTTGGGCTCATGGGTGCCGCTCTGATGCTGGGCTAGCAGAACAGCCAGGCCTGTGAAAGGCAATGCTCGCTTTGCGAGAGGACGTCACAGCAGAGCTGTGATACAGATTCATACACTTTCACAGCCCTGCTTATCTTGTTATAATGCCCAAATACATTCAAAGCAGTAACAGAGCCTTCTGACAAGCAGCTCTAAGACATTTTCTATGAACTACAGAAGATTTTATATATTGGCAACTCCAAAGAGAAAGGTACCTCAAAGCAGTTTGAGACAGAAGATTTTCTTATGTTTACTATGTACCTGTAGTAATTTAAACTCCCTGTCCCTATTGGTCTCTCCTGATTCAGGAGAGCACGTGGCACACTTGCAGGGGATTCCTTGGGAATCACCCTGCAGATAACCAGGAAATCATCCCCCAAGCTGTGACGCCGTCAGACCGACCCGTGTTTTCCAGTATGCTACAGAAAACAGTCACAGACCTGCCCAGATGAAATCAGTTAAATTAGCCCACGCCTGGTTATAAATCTCTCCACAGAGCAGTGGGGAACAAGGTGAGCAACTCATTTATCTGCTAATGGGAACTTTGAGCCAAATTTCCCGACCGCAGTGTCAAAACAGCAGGAGGGGCAGAAGACACCTGCAACCGAAGCTCACGCTGCTTCTGCTGGATATTCTTGGGGAGGGCAGCAGAGGCAGAACATCATTTTTGAGTAAGGAAATGCGATTTCAGACACACGCCATTAAGCTTTTTAACACACTTTTTGACCTAGCAAGTAATTAATTTTTATAACACACAATTTTAATGTTACACTAATTAACCTCGAATTAGAACTTATTTTCTGACAATGACTTTCTATGGAAGCCCTGATAACATCCATGGGCCGTTTAATGACTAATGTTCTTGCACTCAACACCACTATCAAAGTCTAAAAGTGGGGAGTGTACAATTTAAAACAATTGGTAAACACAGAAGGATCTTTAATTCAATTTTAGCATACTTTTCTCTGGACTGGTAATTACTTAATAATTAGGATTTCAGTTGGACCAATAATATCAAATTTTTGTGCCACAGATGTTTATTTCAAAAGAAAGCAGCACTTTATCCACATTATGCACACAGCAATAAACACTTCAACAGATCATTTTTGTTTCTTTATATACGTGTATAGGAACAATAGTGTAATTACACAACTGTAATTATTGTGCAATTACAGAACAAAATAAAGGCATTTCCATCCTTTATATCAAAATCCATGTTACAGATTAGTGGCTATAATATGATGGTTTGCATTTGTCTCCGGACAAGCAGAATCTCATTGTATTGGCACTGAACTCGGCTGAGACCATGTCGTGGTTTAACCCCAAACAGTAACAAG
>KL276753.1:0-15661 GCA_000699545.1 Podiceps cristatus
TGCACTTGGCCTTTTTGAACTTCATGAGGTTTGTGCAGGCCCACCTCTCCAGCCTGTCCAGGTCCCTCTGGATGACATCCCTTCTCTCCAGTGTGTCCACCTCATCACACAACTTGGTATCATCAGTAAATGTGCTGAGGGTGCACTCGATCCCACTGTCCATGTCACCAAGAAAGATGTTAAACAGCACCAATCCCAATACCAGTTCCTTATCCACCGTGTAATCCATCCATCACGTATGTGTCTCTCCAGTTCAGAGACAAGGATGTTATGCAGGACAGCGTCAAATGCTTTGCACAAGTCCAGGTAGATGATGTCACTTGCTCTTCTCTTGTCCACTCGATGTAACCTCGTTGTAGAAAGCCACCGAATTTGTCAGGCACATTTTGCCCTTGGTGAAGCCATGTTGGCTTCATCAATCACCTCCTTATTTCCCATGTGCCCTAGCATAGTTTCTGGGAGGATCTGCTCCATGATCTTGCCAGGCACAGAAGTGAGACTGGCCTGTCGTTCTCCGAGCCTTCCTTTTTCAAAATAGGGATTGTGTTTCCCCTTTTCCAGTCAGTGGGAACTTCACTGGACTGTCACAACTTCTCAAATATGACGGAGAATGGCTTAGCACCTTCATCCACCAGTTCCCTCAGGGCCTGCAGATGCCTCCCTTCAGGTCCCTCTCAAACTTGATAGGGAAGAGAGGGACCTAATCTCTGCAGTAACTGGAGAGAAGGTGAGGGTTTGCACCGCTGCATGGGAATGTGAAGTCCCAGGTTCACCCCATATGTCTTCTGGCTCCAAATTCGGCACACGGATGTTCGGAGGGGAGAGATGGAGAAGCACCTCCAGGAGGCAACCCGGGTTTGGGGTAGGTCTGGCTGCTCTCTGGAGCATAGGGAGGGAAATCGGGCAAGTAAACGTCTCCACTGAGCATCTCATTGAGTGTCTTGATGTCTTGATGAATTGAGGCCCATGGGCTACCTTGAGGTCTCAGGCATTTTGTACTGACTTTTCTACACGCATGGACAAGGCTGTATTATGCTGTTATTTTTACTTTTCTGCCAGATATGCTACTCCAAGGTGGGAAAGATATTTCTAGAAGCAAAATAAGCAAGAGCTTGGATTGAATGTCCAGCACAGCACTTATCTTTGAGATGAACTGCATTGTAGGATTCAGGATGCATGGGTATAGATGTTCTTCTATTCTATTGTGCTTGAGTGTATATTCCTTAATTTCCTTCCCAGATAAGTGTTCCTACCTCAGCCCAAGTTAGTGCTGTTCCTCAGTCAGGGAGGTTTTGGTAAGCTGTATCTACCTTTGTAAAGATAAAAAAGAAAAAAAATAAATCTGCAGATCTCAATCCTTTTTTCCACCCTAGGACATGTGTTGATCACCAGACATTGTGTAGCCTTTCATTTTGCAAGGGTATGTTCTCCTTTGTTTGACTGTAATTTAATAAAAAAGCTTAGCCGTGTATCTTGAAAATGTCTGAGTAGACCATCTGACTGCAGAGACTATTCCCGTGTGCTTCAGTATCTCTATTGAGAGTAAAGCTGCCGAGGATGGATCCCACGTTCCTGCTCGCTTCTCCACTTTGGGGGGGCACGAGGGGGATGCTCTGAATTCTGTCACAGAATTAGTGAGTGGCTGAGAGCAGAGATGCCGCCGAGGTGGACATGCAAGAGGGGAGGGTTTATCACCGGTTCTCCCCAGCAGCCGCTGATCTCCCGCATGGCACCATCTTCCTGCCAGGTCTCCCCAACGCTGCTCTCGTTGTTCTGCCCGGCCCCACTAACGTGTTTCTCCTCTGTGTCTCAGCTATACGCTGGATAACGATGTCCTCACCACAGAGCAAAGGCAGTTCTATGAAGACAACGGGTATCTGCTCATTAAGAAGCTCGTTTCTGACGAAGACATTGAGCGCTTCAGGTACAGGGCACTTGCCTAAGGTGCTGGGGGTTCCTGCATGTAGCAGCATCCTGAGGGAGCTCTGGGAAGCTGGAGGAAGCTGGGCTCTCCCAACACAGACATTGCCTCTGCTTTGCAGGGAGGAGTTCATGAGGATCTGTAAAAAAGAGGTGAATCTACCGGGAGCTATGATTATGAAAGACGAGTCCCTGAGATCCCAGTATGGTCAGTCTGAAAAAGTAGTTAATAAAGTGCAAGACTTCCAGGAAGACAAAGAGTTGTTCAGATACTGTACTCTGCCAGAGGTAATTATTTTTTTTTTTAAAAAAAGGAAAAAAAAAAAAAAAAAAAGAACAAAAAGTGGCATGGTGGTGGAAGAGCTTATAGGAATGTACTTATGTTTTAAGGCCTATGCAAAGAAGGTTTTTTTTGGTTCTGCTAAAGCTATATCCTTTGTCCCTTGGAAGGGATATGAGGAAGGAATACCAAGCCACCTTTTAAGAGTGTTCTGAATGAACACGGGATGGATGGTGGTCAGGGCAGGAGACTGAAAGCAGTGCTCTCTGCTCCTGTGGTGCTGAGCCAGTCAGGAACGCAACCAGCTCAAACCCTGCCAGGCTAGTGGGACAGGGTAGCAACATTTTCTGAATGTCTCTTATCCAGGCAGAGCATCTGCTCTCTGGGCAGGTCCAGCTTTGTAGCCAATATTCACGTCGTGGCAGACAGCCGTAGCTCTGTGGAAGTATGACCCTCCCCATCTTTCCACCCTCCCCCCAGCAGCCTGCTGCTCCATCTTGTCTTGGCCTCCTGCCACCGTGCCATTTGTGTGCCCTGCCAGATCCCACCTCCTCCTCCTCCTGTACCCTAGTCCGCAGCCAAACATCCACATCCCAGTGCTTCCTCAGCAATCTTTCCTCTCGTCTTTCAGGTTTCTAATATTTATTTTTCTGATGTTTTCTTCCCTGTAGGTCCTCAGATATGTTGAGTGCTTCACAGGGCCAAACATCATGGCAATGCACACCATGCTGATAAATAAACTTCCAGATTCTGGTAAGGAAAATTTGGTTAAGAGGAAAATGTTGTGTGTATGCTGTCTATCTGGCCAAAATTGAACTTTGTGCTTTAGAAAAGCTGTTTGAAAAAAATGAGACAAATTAAAACCAAATAACATTGAAAATTTACAAGACTGTTTTGGTAATAATTTCTTTCCTTTTAACCTTGGCTTAATGAGGTGACATTTCTTGTCTTTCAGTGCTCAGTGGATGCTTGTTTTCTAAAGATGTGGTTTAAAACATGACATGCTTTTTAATCTTGACTTTTCAAATGTGATGAAAACAAGTGCTTCCATGGACCTTGGTAAAAGGAAATAAATACAGAGATCATCCTTTGCTTGGAGTTTATACGCTCCTGACCTCACTGGCAGTTGTTGCATGCTCAGTGCTTTGTTACGAAGGTACTTAAATAGGTGCCAAAAGAAGGATTTGGCTGGCTTTGGCTTCTGCTGCTGGAAATCGAGGTCATAATTTATACAAGGGTGATGGGCAGGGAGAGAGCAATAATAACCATATTACAGTTTTTCAAAGTAGCTTTGACTCTGCATAAGCTGGTTTGGTTTAGCAAAGTTGCGACAGGAGCTACATTACTTGTTCTCAGGTGTGCAGCTTCTGAGCAGATACCCAGTACACCGAGCTACTGAAATACTGAGGTTGTTCAAGTCATCTCCACTTGTCATCTCAAACACTCCCCAGAAAACTGTGTCATTTTGGTTTGGCAATTCAACAGGAGACTATACATTTTTAAAGTAAAAACAAAACAATAACAGACAAGAAATGGGAAGCTGCTCCATATTTGCAAGGCCTCTATTCAATATCTTTGAGGAGTATTTTAGGAGAGGTGTAGATCTCAGGAGAGTTTTCAAGGTTGCCCAAAGTCTAAATAATATGGCAAATGAGGCAAGTGGAAACATCCTAACTATATCTATTTGAGGAGCAAGCTAAATACATAAATATATATAAATAATATATAAAAGGCTGTTTTGGTGTGGATGATGCGTTTCTATTTCCATATCGGGAAAAGAAGTAACAAACAAAACTTCAGAAATATTTATTTTTGTTTAGACTTCATGGAAAAAAGCCTCTAGGATGAAGGCTAATAGAATGCTGCGTACTGTCTGAGGAGGCTGCAGTTTGTAAATCGAGATACTATTTTTTTTAAAAAAAGAAGGCTAAATAAACATGCGTTGGGTGCTGCACAGACAGGGTTGATTCTGCTTGCAACACAGCGATAGATCAAGTGACTATAGAAAGCATGACTGTTCGAAAGTCTTTCTATTGGGAAAGGTTTGTGCAACGCCATGCTGGTTAAAGTTCACGAAACCGGAGAGCAGCCAAAGTGAATGGTGAAATGTTGGCAGGGGGTTAGTGGTGGCAAAGGCCAGCAAAAGGAGTCTTCTGAGGGATCGCACAGCCAGGCAGCCTCCTGGCATTCGCTGTGTCCCCGTGCCATTGCTGACCCAAGAGCCACCACTGGGCTCTTGCTCCATCTTGGGATGGGGTGTAAGCTAAGCCATTTGGCTTCCAAGTCAGTGGTGGGCTGGAGCAGACACTGAGTACACAAAGCCTCTGCGGTGGCAAGTAGTAGCTTCTTAGGAGATGTTACCACAAGTGGAATGGATTAACGGGAAGGAAAAGGCTGTATCACATTTGATGAGGTTGAAGGTGTTGAACCTGTGTTGCAGATAAACAGACTTTTCTCCACCCCATGCATCAGGACTTGCACTATTTCCCCTTCCGACCTGCGTCCCGCATCGTGTGCTCCTGGACTGCCATGGAGAGGGCTGACCAGGAGAACGGCTGCCTGGTCGTGCAGCCAGGGACACACAAGGAGCCCCTGAAGCCTCACGGCTATCCCCAGTGGGAGGTAGAGCGGCACGGGGGGCTTGGGAAGGGCGTGCATGAGGGGACCGCATTTTGGCTGGGGAGGGCTCACTGTGGAGGGATGATGTGCAGGTCAAAGCTGAGGTTTTCAGTTTTTCTGGTTTTGCAAACACTGACTTGTTGCTTCAGGAGAGAGTTGCTTGGTTGGCCTCACTCCGTGTAGCCTGGGTAGATTTGCCTCTGTTCCCACCTTCACCTGGAAATTGTCCAGTACATCGTGGCATAACGGCATAAACCTCTGCAACTATTTTGCACTGCCCTTGCCAAGTCTGAGGACACTTTCTCTTCCTGTGACTTTGTTCCTGCCTGGTGAGCATGTCTACTGTCCCGAAGAGGAGAAATTGGGTAGTAAACAACTGGATGCAATTGAATATCAAGCAGTATCTTCCTCTTAAGAACAGATGTGACCTGGCCTGGCCTTGGTGATGGTTGCAGAAGCAGAAGGCTGGACTTCAGTGGTGGCATCAGGATACGCTTGTGGGACTCCCCGCTGTCCTTTTCTGTTCTCTCCAGCCGAGAAATGTTCTCAATTGTCTGAATCCAGCTTCAGAAAATAGAAAAACGGGGTGGTTTTTTTTTTTTTTTGATGTATCTCAAGCTTGAAGTAGGAAGACTTGTAGGCAAGTGGGCAGGCTCTTAGGTGGGCCTACTGAGCACTGCCCAGAGGAAAGCAGATCAGTAGCCGTCCCTGCTGTCTCTTACACTCAGAATCGGCACTTGCTCTTATTTTAACCAAGTGATTCCAACTCAGCCTTTTTTTGTAGGGTAAGGTCAACAAACTTTTCCATGGCCTGCTTGATGAGGATGAGAAGAGTCCCAGGGTTCACCTTGTCATGGAGAAGGGAGACACGGTGTTCTTCCACCCCCTGCTCATTCATGGCTCTGGGATAAACAAGACATCAGGTTTCAGAAAGGTAGGAAACCATCTCTTGATACAGCTTTTGATGTTTTTGACTATATAAAACTGATTTAACTATCCCCCTACCTCCCCTTCCAAGCTCATGAATATGTGGTTAAACTTTTTAATGAGTTTTTAGCTTCCTAATATACTTTTACACTCTCTTTTATTTTTAAACATCTGTCTTTTGAGAGAAGAGCATGCTGTGGAGCTGCTTGAGAAAAACAGAGTTGGAGTAGAAATTAGATGTTGAAGCTACGTTTGAAGCCTGGCTGGCTGTGCTTGCTTTTCCAATAGTTCCCTTGCAGTTGTCCCAAGTATCAGGAGCCTCTCTAACTGTCCTCCCTCTGACTTCTTGATATCTCACCTCTGGATAGGAGGAGGCTCCATCATCCAATAAATAATATTTATTTATATAACACAACCCATTTTTCTATTAAAGATTTGACTACGCATCATCTGTTTATTTTGCATCATGATTATTTAACTGGAACAGGCAAAAGTGCCTTCCTTTGGAGGGCTGATCCTGTCTCAGAAGTGAATTCATCCAGGCACGTAAGGAAACTGTAGCCTCTAGTGTAGCCACTAGCAGCAATGCAGGTATTTCCCCTCATGCACCGCAACACAGGCTGCTCTATTTTTAATTTGGTTTGCCTGCATCGACTTCTATATGGCCTGTTCTTCCAGCCCCAGTAGCAGTTTACTGGTGTGGAATTCCTTCTTCCTGCAGTCCTGAAAGCAGAGAGGACATCAGGTACCGAGAGTCTCATCAGCTGGCTCCTTCCTGGCTAGTGGAGACATAGTCCTGTTTAGTATCATGCAGAAACACAAGAGCTTCCTCATACCGTGCCAGATCCCAACACTTTTCTGCCTTTGGGGTAAATCAGCGAGTATCCTGGAGCTTTCTGAGCCAGGTTATGGTCCAGCATCTTTTGAGATCTGCCATGATCTCACTTGCAGCTGATACAGCTTTTTTCACGAGAGAACAGTTTGTTGTCCTTTTGAGATCTGGCATGATCTCACTTGCAGCTGACACAGCTTTTTTCACGAGAGAACAGTTTGTTGTTTGTTTTGGTTTGGGGTGGTGGTTGTTTGTTTGTTTTGTTTTTTTTTCCGGTGGGGCATGTCTATTCACTTCCTCTAGTTCTGCTTAAGCAAGAACTGATTACAAAATAAGTGGGTTGATGTGACTGTCTGAACCCTTACTGAACGCACGGGTCTGCTCCAACCCTGACTTTCCCTATTCCCACTCCAGTTGCTGACAGTCTGAGATCAAGTAGCACAGGTCAGGCTGAGGGAGTGTTTGGGAGAGAAGGGAAGGAAGAAGAGCACGTCAGCAAGCAAGAGCATTTCTCCAGCAAGAGTATTTCTCCAAGGGGACACTCTCAGGAGAGCAGGAGTGCTGGAAAAGGAAGAATTAATTTTCTGACATCGCTAATGTTTGCTGCTCTAAGGAAAGGGGTGGGGGGGTGTGTGGGGGGGTGTTGTCCACAGTCTGGGATGTGTGAGATTTTTCTTCCACCAGTCATTTGTCATCGATGTGGTAGTGAGTGATGCCTGATTTCCTCACACAGAGTATAAGCTGTCACTTTGCGAGCTCGGAGTGCTACTACATTGATGTCAAGAACACGACCCAAGAGCACCTGGAGAAAGAACTGGTAGAAATGGTTCAAAAGAAATACAACACGACTTCCGTGGAACTCCGGGTAAGACTTGGCCATATGCCCTTTGTTACAATCCAGCTCAGTTCCCTTCCCTAAGTTTCTCTCCTGTGACAGATCTGTGCTTTTTGCTATGCCCAGTCCGGCAGATCGAGCTGTGCAAGCGGAGGTGCTTGGCAGAAGAAAAGGCCTGACATTCAGAGGATGACCGGCAGGCTTTTTGGGGCAGTTTGGCTGATAAGGCTGCTTCCCGCTATGCTGGAGAAGTGACCTTGCTCTCTGGGCAGCCCCTTCACACCCCTGGAGCTCTAGAAGTTCCTCCTCCAGCTCTGCTTGTCAGAATGGGCTTTGTGAGCATGGCTTGATCCCTTCCAGTGCCGGCTGAGCTGGTGCGGATCAGATCAGCGCTTCCTTATGCGACGGCGACTGATGTCGTAGCATCAGTGAGGAGGAGCTGTGGGCTCTGCTGTCCTGATGGCTCAGCTCTGAGGCTGCTCACAGGCACTTCTTACACCGCTCAAGGGGGTCGAGACTTCGCCCCCCCGCGTAGCGGTGGGGCAAGGCAGGAGTAGGGTGAAGTCTGCGCCAGCTTTGCCCTTCACTGCGTCTCCTGGTTCACCCTTTGTTGGGGGGAGCGTGACTGAACCAGAGCTCTTTGCAGTTATATTGGGACTGCGTGACGTAAATAGGCAGATGTGGTCATCTCTTGCCCTGAATTCACAAGTATACGAAGGTGGAATAAATTCAGTGCTTGTCCACAGATTGTATGCCCGTGGTTCTTACAGTTTCCGCTTCTAGTGGCAGGGGGGGGGGGGTTTTTCTGTCGGGAAGAGTGAAGTGTTTGTTTTTTTTTTTTTTTGGTTAAATATAATCCCACATCAATTGTTTAGACTTGAGGCTACAGCAGGTATGTCAGCAGCAATCCACATCTGCCTCAAAAAAAAAAAAAAAAAAAAAAAAAAGAGGGGGTGTTGGACTCTTCCTGAATAACTGAAACCATTGTGTAAAATAGAAAGCAAATACAAATTCTTCAGGGATTCAGCCACCGAAAGAAAAATAAACCTTGTTACTGGTGTGGAAATATTCTGAATTTCTTAATCCGCAGCAGTTCCCAAACGTGCACAACCAGTATCAAGGCAGTAAAGTCTAGATGGAATAGGCAGCAACTTTCTTTTAAAATGTAAGTATTTTAGAGTATTTTGCAGTATAGATATTACAGTGTCTAGGGCATTCTGGAGGAGAGGACTTTCTTTTCCACTTTAGGAGTTTTTGCTTTGTTTTGTTTTGGTTTTTTGTTTTTTAATCCCAGCGTGCCTGGGTATGGTGCCCAGCTGTGTTTTGCAAGCCTGATCTTACATGTTGTCTGTACAGTTACAGCTTGCTTGAGTTTTGATTCCTGGAGTTCAGGTACAGAGTGAAAGCCGAAGTGAGGCGTAGCGAGGCTCTTTCCTCCTCGTGAGTGGAACTGAGTGCGTGCCCATACAAGCCTCAGACGAGTCTGCGTGTTTTCATGTAGCTTTAAGCTTTTCTTACCCAGAGTTGGAGCTTTCTCCCAGAGGAGTGCCCAGTTCACCTTCACGCGGCTATTGATAAGAACTAAGTAATCCCCACACAGGGAAACTGAGGTGGGAGCTTGCCCAAGACTTTCCTCCGTGAAGCGAACAGCGGTGCTGGTCTCTGCTTTACAGTCTGCAGCACCTGGTTTCTGGCGGAGGCCTTGCGTTCCGCTCCGTTATCTCCTTTCTGCCGCACAAGGACTGTCACCTGCTCGTGGGCAGCGGTAGGCAAGGTGCGGCCAGTTGGTGAGATTTTTTGATCACCCAAAGGCGTACAAGGCAGGCACTGTGTGCACAAGCGGGCGAGGGTGACTTCTGCAAGGGTCATATTCTCTGCGCTGCTCATGTTTCCTTCTCTGCCGCCTTCCCGAATGGAAGCACGGGCATCTTGCCATCCGTGGAACACCTGCCACCAACCTGTCTCCTGGGGGTGGGGGTTGCACCTCCTCCATAGTTTGGGCTGTATTTTGTTCTTGATGTTTAGGTTTTGAAATTATGTTCAGTAACTTTTGGTATGTTTTTATGGGTAGGTAGCGAAGCTGAGAATGCTATTTCCATCTCTGTAAACTGGAATCCTGGTCACCATTGGTGCTGGCCCTTACGACTTTTCCTTTGTCTCATTTTTGTTTTGAAGGATATTTGGAACTTCCGAGCACGGCTTGTGCAAGGGCAAAGAATTAACCTGTAGAACAACCTCTGAAGAGCAGAATGGAAAGTATGTGCCTGAGAATGAGCTTCTCTGATCGGAGAGTGAAGACCCTGCCTCGGCAGGCAGCATTACGTGTGCTTTGTTGACCTCTGTATTGGTGACTTAATGCTGCATTGCAAAATCATTTTATGCTAATACAAAATAATTGCACTGAGGTTGAGCAGCTGACATCAGACATTAAAGAAAGCCTAGCCTAGAGAAATGGAGATTTGCTGTGGTTATCTTAGAAAATCAAAGAATTAAGGTCTTGAAAGAACACCTTGATTTTCTTGATGCTTTCAATCTTGTTTTATAAAAGTTTCTCATGTGACATACCTTTGGAATGATACTATACTAACGTAATATTTTGTGCAGAAATTTATGCAAGGGTACGTTTTTCTAATGTTTCCAACTTCCTTTTCTACGCAAAAGAAATAAGATGAACCAGAGCATCACGCGAGCCCTCACTATGAGCTCACACGGGAAGTCATTAGAACAGCTGATGAGGGCGGGGATATTGGTACCAGCAGAACCAACCCTGCAAGGAACTGGGTAAAGGGGAAGCAGCAACCGCTCGCATAGAAAAATGGGGCTGACGGGCTGGAACATGTTCGCTAGCAGAGCTCCTCAAACACGACCTGGTGTGGCATCATGTCGTACTGAGCAGAGCTGGCATGAGTGAAATATGTGGCTGACAGGGTTGGGAGCTACTGGGCCAGCAAACCAGCCTCCCGTTGGCCTTGCACAGCTGATCCAAGGCTGCATGAAACCAGGGAGTCCACCCCTGGGTCTGGTGGGCCTGGGAAGGTGCCTTTTGGGGCTGCTGGGTCGGGGAGGCAGTTAGGGTGCACCCGTGGCAGGGTGGAGTGACATGCACTGAAATGATCCTCTTGCCTTTCACAATGTTTTTCTTGCTTTCTGAAAGGTTCTTTTCCTTCAGAATCTGTTTTTTGACATACAGATTAAATTGGGGAAAAACTGCATTTGACAGCTGTGTTGTATTATTTCTGCTGCTCAGAAATTCCGGCGGTGGGTGTGTTGTTGAATACCCCAGTGCGAAACGTCAGTCCTCAGCTCTTTTCCACTGCCCCCTTCCACTCGAGGAATCTGCCAAAACAGCACCAAAGGCTGCAGGGACGGGCTCTCACGGCTCCTTCAGCTCTGTTACCCTGCAGCTCGGGAGGTCACCCGGTTGAGACAGCAGATCAGCTGCTGTCCTGTCCTCCGCCCACAGGCCTCAAGATCTGCCCAGGAGGACTGCCCAGACGAGTGGCTGCAAGTCAAAGATGTTGCAATCGTTTCATGCATGACAGCATCACGCAGAGGAGGGTTTTGCACTTCATCCTCTTCCTGCAGCATCTATAGGTTTTCTTGTTCGTTTGTATACTTTTACAACAAGGTGAGGTTTGAGCACAATTACTGTGTTGGTCCTAAAGCCTTGGGGTGGGGTGAGGTGTGGTTCCCACCTGGAGACAGACATATCCTCTTGATAGCCTCTGGTTTGACCACAACAAGAAGTCTGATGAGGGGGAGACTTTAGGACAGGCCCCCAGCCCTGCTCAGTGGATGATTTTGATTATCCCGGTTCCAGCACCTCTTCCCGTTCCCTCTATATAACCCTGGCACTGATCTCGCTCTTGGGGAGACGTGCCATGATGCCTCTCCAGACTTGGACCTTCTCAGCCTGGTCTTTGCTTGCTGCATGGGCCCGAGTGGATGACTTCCAGTGAGTCGAAGGCTTCTCTGTTGGCTTCGCTGAGCTCTAGCTCACCGCCCCGCTGGTGTTCTCCTTTGGGTTTTTGTGAGGACTTAGAGTAGTATCCTGTCTGGTTCACGACACGGGATTCATGGAGAGACTTCACTGTCTGGCGTTACTGTGTAGCTGAGTTGACTGCAGAGGGAGCTGTGACCACAGAGAAGAGCTACAGGTGTCCATCAGATTCCCGGAGTTTCCAGACTGAGTTTCTCTTAGTATGGCTGGGTGAGAGAAGGAAAGGAAGAACTTTAGCATTGTTTTTAAAAATTTGCCCATTTCTGCCTACGGGCTTGGGCTTAAATTTCCTCTTTCAGAAGAACAAAGACCATCAAAGACCTTGCAGATCATCTAAACTCAGCAGTTGTCCCGCCTGATGAGAGACTCATGTCCTCTCTTCTTCCTACACCAGGCTGAGGATACTCCAGAGCCTGGGGAGGGCTAAGCTTGGGGAAGCTCTCCAAGACCAGCTCAGCTGCACCCTAGCGATGCCGAGGAGTCTGATCCCTGCTCCCCAAAATGACTCCGGGCAGACCCAGCTCCAGCAGGGCTTCTTGGCGCCTCAGCAAAGCTACACGTTCATGGGTGCAGGACCACGTCCCTGGGAGGGTAAGGATCTACAAGCACTTCCTCACAGGATGTTTGAGCGAGAGCTGGAGTCCAGAGGATGCTTCATCAGTTCATGGAAATGTGACCTGTCTGAGGGATCTACCTGGTGCTTTCTTCCTCCTGTTCCCACCCACCCCAGCCAGCAGAAATCCTGCAATCACAGGTTTCCAAAGCACGTGCCCCACCAGTGGAAATTCAGCACCAGAAATTCACCTCACTCTCCAAAACTGGTCTTTTTGGAGAAAAAAACAAACATGTATCTCTTAGGGTCTGGTTTCTGGGCAGTACAGGGCAGCTGATTTGGGCACGTCAGGCAAGTGACTGCAGAGGGAGCTGCGATCACAGGAGAGCTGCAAGGTCTTACCAGCCTTCAGGTCCAAACTCCCCCTTCTCTTTTGAATTATTCTTCTCCTTCTCCTTTTCTCCTTCACTTCGAGGGTGGTGAGGCCCTGGCACAGGCTGCCCCGGGAAGCTGTGGATGCCCCATCCCTGGCAGGGTTCGAGGCCAGGCTGGACGGGGCTCTGAGCACCCTGGGCTGGTGGGAGGTGTCCCTGCCCATGGCAGGGGGGTGGCACTAGATGATCTTCAAGGTCCCTTCCAACCCAAACCATTCTATGGTTCTATGAATTACCACCAAGGCAGCAGGAAGGGGAGGAGGAGAGGAAAAGCAACAACTAACCAAGTCACCCCCTGCCCCAAGCTTATTTTTTTCCAGGCAGAAACCTTCCCAGTGTGCTGCGGCCCCATGAAGAACAAGTGCAGGAACCTGAGTGCTGTTGCCAAACACGCTGCCTGTCCCTCAGGGATATCTGCAATCCCAGAGTATCAAGCTGTTTCCAAAATAAAGTAGATTTTTTTTTTTATTTTTTGTTAACCTGTGAAAAGCTCACGTTAAAAAAAGGAAGAGTCCTGCCAAAAGAAGGACCAAGTTCAGTCTGTGACCTCCACCTTTTTTGGAGACAGAAGAGACTGAAGGAAAGCTGACCCCAGTTCATAACGAGGATGTGCTGCATCCTGGTCCTTGCAGCAAAGCCTCCACCTTCCCTCCCACAGCAACTGCCTTGACCCGTGGGCTGTGAAGTCAGCCCAGGGAGAGGGGAAAGACGAAGGGATAGCAAATTCCAGCAGGACAAATCCCACCTTTCAGCAGCGTCTGCTTCACAGCGCAGGGCTTGAGGGAAAAGTGAGGATGAACTGGCTGTCACACCCACGGCACGAGCCAGTCTGAACAGTGACATGGCGGGGCTGAAGTCCGCTTTGCAGGAGCGGTGAGGCTCTACGGTGCGGTGGCAACAGGGGACATGTGCAAAGGTGTCAAAAATCATCTTCTGAACTCTGCTGCAGGTCTGTGATGGATCCATATTCAATCTCAGTATTTATCTCCTCTCAATTACACTCACAGAGTTCATGTAGGCAGATGAGAGCACTTAGGACAGTGTACATTGAATATATAATTTTTAAGTATGTCCCAACTTGAGAGGAACAGAAGGCCTTTGCAACCGAAAAAGCTCCCCATTTTTAAGCTTCACCTTTTGTTCTCTCCCTACTCCAGGATTTCCCCTCCAGGCTTTTTCTTTCCCAACAGAGCACTCTCAGGGGATGGGAGCCATCACACTGTTGAACTTAGCAAACCACCCGTGCCAGTGCGGATGTGGTGCCCGACTGAGCGCACCAGGCACTGGGTTGCCTGTGCTTGTTGGTTATATCCTCGCAGCCGTCGGGGCAGCTGCTGGCAGCTCCCGGGAAAGGGAGCAGGTAGAAGCTCGCCTCAGCCTTCCCTACCTACTTCCCAGCCTCTAGCAACAAGTGCTCCCGTTCCCAAGCCTTCCTGCTCCTTCGCTGCCTGGGCACCTCCTGCCTGTCGCCCAGCCAGGCTGGTGAGACCCGCAGCTTCTTGAGGGGCTCCTGAGCATGCACAGACGCCAGCACATGCCCAGGGGAGGCAAGGAGGAGCAAGTGGCTCCCAGGGACTGTCATCTGACGCTGCATGTGCTGTGGTTGAGCTCCATCCCAAGTGCTGTGCAGACCTAGCAAGTGCTGGGTGGTGAGCTGGGCACTGGTGATGTCTCCTCACCACCATGGAAAAGCCAAACCCAACTGCTCGACTGGACACCATCCTGCGGCACCTCTTCCCATGGCTGGGTGCAGCCCCTGCTCCTGTATCCTTTCTGATCTGGGGCTGGGGTGGAAAGGGAGGAGAGGGGTGAGTGGAAAGCAGCAGTGGTCTCCACATCAGCCGGGGTGCGACCTGGATAGTGCAAGGCATGGTCTTCTTCCACAGCCTAAACTGAGGAAAGCATCCTGAAAATGTTTCTTGGATGCTTGATGTAAGAAAAGGGGAGGGGAGATCTTATCGTGGCCTACAGCTTCCTCACAAGGGGAGGAGGAGGAGCAGGTGCTCATCTCTTCCCTCTGGCGACCAATGACAGGACCAGGGGGAATGGCAGGAAGATGCACCAGGGGAAGTTTAGGTTGGATATGAGGAAGAGGTTCTTCACCCCGAGGGGGGGGGAGCACTGGAACAGGCTCCCCAGGGAAGCAGTCACGGCACCAAGCCTGACAATATTCAAGAAGCGTTTGGACAAGGCCCTCAGACACGTGGTGTGAATCTTGGGGTTGTCCTATGCAGGGGCAGGAGTTGGACTCGATGATCCTTGTGGGTCCCTTCCAACTCAGGACATTCTATGAAAGCAAGGAGTGCTGCACTGAGCATCTCCAGCCTTCTCTCTCACCAACTGAAAGCTGTTAACTGAGAAAAAGCCACATTCACAATTGCTTTTGCAAGACCTTTGATCTTATACCTGTGAATTTGTCTACAGCTCTGAACTGAGTGTTTGTGTTGAGTGTTTGACTTTCCCAGGTTGATGCCTTTCTTTTTCTTGGATGGCTGCAGGGAGGAGGAGGTTGTATGGAGAAGTCTGGGTTTGTTTTTCTAGGAAAAATGTGGTGATAAATCTTAGATTTGGCCATCAGTGACACTTTTGCAGCTGGAGTAGCTCCTAAACACCGTGCTGCATTGCTGAAGAGACACACAGATCTTGAACCACAGGGCTGCTACGGGCACAGCGGTGGGACCAGGCCATCTCCCGAGCAGGGAGACGTGGATGAAGTTGGAGGAGCCGTGTTTGTTGAGGGGCTGCAGAGCACAAGGCTTCTGTGAGATTGTTCTCGGGGGCCAGCAGCAGGTCACGGTGCAGGGTTATAGATATATAGTGACACTAATCTGATACTCAGCAATGCACACCATCCCGTAAAAACCTGCAGGGATGCTCATTGAAAAAGTTTGGAAAACACTGTTCCAGCAAGAGCTGGGCACGGCCCCTCTCCCTCTTTCTCCTTATTCTGTCTTCCTCTAACAGAGCTTCTATTTTCTGAAATGCCCAAAGAAGAAGGGATTGATCTGGGCAGAGCGCTCGGGTGGGAAAGATGAGGCTGTGTAAGAGACTGAAAAGCTGAAAGAGTTATTGTCTCAAACATTTGGCAAAGGAAGACCTTGTGAGAAGGAATGTCACCCCATTAACGAGATAAGGTGCAGCTGGAAAGGAGGATCTTGTGGAGGCAGGATAGTGCTTTTCTGGGCCTTATCATGGCTGTTTCAAAAAACAAGCCTGAGACAGCATCACCCCTGCATCTCTGACAGTCTGACAGGAGCGGGG
>KL276755.1:8912-35418 GCA_000699545.1 Podiceps cristatus
CTAAGAGGGGAGAATTAGCTAAAAAACCCCCACAGTCTTAAGCAGATGCTGGTCAAATCCCATTTTAGCTGAAAATTGCTTTCAATTTTCCTGGAAGGAAATCTCCACATTGCCCATAAATACCTCTTTTTTTTTTTTTTTTTTCTATATCCTAAACTGCCCGGTTCTCCCTCATTCCTTTTGCAGAGACAGAAAAACCCACCTCCAGCTATCAGCTGCAAAATTTGCAAACCCAGGCCAGCCCAAATTCACCCCAACTCCTTCAACCCCCGAGGTCACTGCTCTCAGGGGATCGCGCTGAGCCTTTAGGTTCATCCCAATGCCTTTTCCAAGCCTCTGGTCTTGGAAATTTGCCTCTTTACTCCAAATATTCAAGAAACTATTTTCTTCTTCGAGCACCCCAGGGTAAATGGATGAGCTGGATGCCCTGTGCAAACCCTCTGCTCTCAACCAAGAGGTTTTCCAGAACCATGACACCACGAGGAATTCGCCTGAGTCAAATATCCAAGTGGGTTAAGTGCAAGCAATGCACCCACAAAACATTAACTCTTTTAAACCATTTCACCCAATTCTTCCCAACGCAGAAGAAAAACAAGGGGAAGGTGCTACTTACTGCTATTTTCACCTCCTCAGACTTAAAACTGATTTTAAGTGGCTGCGATCGGGTAACGAATTAGCACTGGCGATGTGGCAGAGGGATGGTTTATATGGCACCGCTGTAATAGAAGTTTTCCATGTTAATTTTTGCCCCTTTCTCCGCCCAATCGGAAAAAAATCCAGCTGCTTGGACCAGCTCAGACCTCAAAGTGCTCCTTCACACATGCGTTATTCTGATTGCTTTTATTCAAGGACCCCAAGCTTCAAATCACTGTAGTAGCTGACTCTCTTCAAGGGGGAATTTATCTTCCCAGAAGGACAATTCTCCATCCACACAATAGCTCTGTGATTGCCAACCATTTCCCCACAGCCGTACTCGCTCCCCTCTTCAAACCTGACATAGCTGCCATTTTCCAGCGTTTAATCTCTCTATTTACACGTGTAATCAGGGGCTGGAGAGGAGGGGGAAGGCACATCGCAAGCCCGGCTGGGGAAGTCGCATTACGGGTCAACCTTGAGAGTAAAAATATAAAATTGCAAATAAAATAAATGGCGAAGCTGATGGTGGTCGATGGAGTTTGCTTTTCACATCTTGCTGTTGCTGACATTCGGAAATAGCAGTACAGATATAAATATACATTTATGTATTCATAATATTTATAGATATATTTATGTTGGTTGTACTTTTTTATATATGTATAAAACCCCTGCAATAGGCCAAAAGAGCTGCTGCAGCAGCTGATCTCTTGCTGCCACAAAGCCAAGGTCAAAGCCCGCCTTGAGTGACAACTTTTGGCAAACCCAAGGCAGGAAAGGAGAAACCCAAAAAGCTCCCCAAATTGAAGAGAAAAATGGGAAAGTTGGATTTCTTGCCCTACCTGGACCGTCATCTCTCTTCCATTCTCTATAAAATAAATGCAACCCTATTGAAATTGCCTCTGAAAATTCAGGGCTTTACTGTTTTTTTGGAAGCTGAAATATCCATGGGATGAGCACAGGGGTCCCAAGCCCCCAGGCGGGAGATGCTCAGTGAGATATGATATGTTTCGAGCAAAAACTGCTCTAAAAAAGCCTTGAAGAGGAGCCAATTTGGGCACATTCAACTGCAAAACCCGACTGTCGGAGCAGCCTGTCCCATTGCATTTCCAGATCCTAAACCAAACGGTCCCAGCTCCCCCGAGCCGCCTCAATGAGCAAGAGAAATACTGATTTTTATGGTCTATTCGCTAAATCACCCTGAACTCCCTGAAAACAACGGCAAGCCATCTTCATCAGACAATCTGCAGTTCTTCAAGCCTCGCAAATGTTAATGGTGACAGAAGTAACTTGATTTCCAAGCAGAAACGCTTAACCCTTCTATTAAATTATAAGTCTTCATAATACCAATTACATACGCCAGCAGCTAAAATCCCCAGGTCTTGCCTGTCATTTTTCTAATAAACTTGAGCATCACAAGCAGGCGGCGGCTTTATTGAATAGACTTTGCTCGGGTTATTAAAGTAGTCATTAAAGACATGATAATCTGGCTTATACACAGGTGAGAGTTGGGTGGTTGTGCATGACAATTACGGGTAACGACCAGAGAGAATAAGATTGATAAGAAAAAGATGAAACCCAAAATGTAATTTGTGATACCTTACAGGGAGTTATAGGAATAATCTATCAAGTAGTGGATTTAGGAGCTGGGTGGCTTTTGTAACTGTTTTGTCCAAGATAAATGTTGGTCGATTTCTGTCCAGGGGACTAAGGAAAATAAAAATCTATTTGTCAGCAATAAGTGACTGAGATGAATGAGGATTTAATAAGCACATACACGCTTACACCTACACCCACCGTGTTTCACATAAAAAAGAATGTTTTTTAATGTCAAGTGCTATCTGATGAATTTTTGTAGGGCACTGACATATTTTCTTCTAAACAGAGAGGATTTTATTGCCCGCCCTCCAGATTAACATGACATTTTTAAGATGAAGAGAGAATTCAGTTTTTATTAATGATTTGAAGTTCAGGGTGGTTTTGTCCTCATCGTTAGCTTCAGGTCCCTGAAAATGCACATGCAGGCATTCGAGCAGCTGCAGTGCAGCTGCACACGCAATCTCCTAAGAGCCCAAAGGGATTCACGCATAGATTTTCCATCAGCATCGATATATGCATTTTTATGGTGTCTCATGACACCATCTCCAAGGTCTGTCCATTTTTTGGAGCTCATAGGGCAGAGCTCCCTCCTCCGTGGTCCATGCACCATTGGATTCCCCCTCCAGGTGACCAGATCACGAAACCCACTAATCAGTAATGTCTTTTCAAGAGTTTTCCCAGTGAAATTCAGCAGAAAAACGTTAGGAAACAACTTCTACAAATGAAAGCCCTCTCAATCTCCCATGCCTCGAGGGGCTGAGAGGACATTCCCTATGTATTCCCGGTATGAGCACCCACTTTTGGGTGATGGATGGAAACGCTAATGCATTTTACAGACAATTCCAAGATAAACGCAACGGAGAAATCCAGGCTTGGCCACGCGGTTTTGCCAATATAACCATGAGCAGGTAAGAGCACAAGAAAGCATCGAGTAATTCTGCACCAGCAGCCCAGTGCAGCCCAGTCTCACCAGAGAACTGTTTTAAGCTACGGGGATAAAGCAATTTTTGCTGGGATAAGCTACATCTCTGCCAGGAAAACACTAATCCGAGGTTTCTCCCATACAGACCTGCAACTCTTTCAAAGGGGTAAGTCCTCCGTGGCTCATCCAAGGTGGCACAACAAGCTAGAGGTAGACACACAAACTCATGCTCGCGGCCTGAGCTCTTAGCAGACAAAAAAAAGAGCATCTCTATGAGGTTGCAATGCAATTTCCTACAAGAAGAGGTGGCGTTACAGTTTTCACCTCCGTGCAGATCACAAATACCTTCCGTATTTGTGCCACCGTGCAATGCGTGAAAAGAACAAAGAACACCCTTATTTATCTTGTTATTGAGAGCATTTCCAAAACTCTTCACTGCTGTCATGCTCTGCTCCTCGTGCTGATGCCCATCAAGTTGAATATATCCACGGGGGAAACAATGTTTCAGCAACAAGACTGCGAATTAGGCTGGATCCATTATCAGAAAGGGATAGTGGTTTAGTGGATCCATGGTTTAGTGGTGGACTTGGCAGAGTTAGCTTAACATTGGACTCGTTGATCTTAAAGGCCCTCTCCAACCTAAATGATGCTATGAAATACCACTTCATTATCTGCTCCCAGAAAATAGATGATTGACGTAGTATTGGGCCAACTCTGCTGCTCTGCAGCCAACTAAAAGCAAGCAAGAAGCCTTGAGTGACCCTAAACCCCCCCCCCAGCAACACACTTCAACACACGAGATGAACATCCCCTTTCTTATATCCTAGCCAAAAGGGATGCGAGTGTTATTGTGCGTGATGACTCGCACGGGTATTGCTTCATTTATTCCACATGGCAGGCGTGAAGCTGCTTATATCCTCAGGGAGAAAAAGGCGACCCAAAGAGGCAGGATTATTTCTTTTTCTCAGCTGTGCCCATTGCAGAATTGATTCGGCCGACAACCTGTGAAATACGGTTAATGAGCTTGGGTTTCTGTCGCCCTGGGTTGCTCCAAGGATGAGATTTCCTACCCTCTGATGTGTCAATTTTCCACTTCCAAATTCGGTCCAGGTTGTGAAAACAGAGTATTAACTGTGATTCGTGAGTATTAGCACAGAAAGAAAAATATTATCGGAAATTTGAAGTACTTATCCTTCTTTGGAATAAGCCTAGATGAACACAATACTGCACAGCTTTAAAAGACAAATGAAAAAGAAGATGAAATGTTCTCCACCAGCAACATAGCTTCAGCTTTGGCAGAAAAATATTTTCTAGGCTTAGATCATAAAGAAATACAGAGCTTTCCCAGTTGCTTTGATGGACAGGAAAGAGAGGGTTATATGCTAGAGGTGTAACTGAGTACGGGCAAACGCCCACTGTTATAATTCAGCATCCAAACAGAACAGTTGATAGGGAATTAATTAAAAAATAATTTCTAAGCAAGCAAGCTATCAGGGCTATTTAAACACAAGTATCCCTTGGACGGGATGTCTCCAGCCACTCACTTGGAGACCCCTCCAAACACCCGGGGCTGGGAGGCAGCTCTCAAACAGAGCAGATGGCATCTCACTGCAATAGAGATCTGAGAGGAAACCTCCTCTCTGCTCGCTCACCACACAGCTTTGATCCCAGCAACCTTTTTAAGTGCAACGCAAACAACCGCCCCTCGCAGGTGGCACAAACTCAGATGTATTGAAAAGCAACGATAATTTCATCTGCTCATGCAGAAGCAAAGACAATATTGGTTTTCTGATCTAGGCTCCCATCTGTATTAATTGGAAATGCAAACGCCGAGCAATTTTTAAAAGCAATATTGCAAGCCAGTCCAAGCAAGCACTAGCTACCAAGAGTGTTTGATTTTAATAAACTAATCAACCCAAACCGGTGGGAGATGAAGGCGTTATGCAAACCGTTAGCACGCAAGGCACGTGCGTGCCGGCAGGAAGGCTCTGTGGACTAGCACGGCTTATTCATCCGAAAGCAACTTCTTCACCGAGGGAGCGTCGGATGCAGCCAAAGAGCTGACAGAACTGCCATGGAGCTCGCCGATGGAGGTTGGCCCTGTCCCAGCATGACAGAAGAGCTTCACCTCCATCCAAATGGAGGGAATGGTTTATAATTCAGTTTATAAATCCCTGCAGCCTCCTACTCCTCACTGGAGGCAGAGGTGTTATCCCAGAGCAAGAGCAGGCAATGAGCTCCAGGGAGGATGGGTGGTCGGATGCCCAACGCACCAACAAAACCCCTGGAAAGCAGGTTAGGAGTGAAAAGCTTTGCCCTAACGTCCTAGACCTCTTCCAGTTTGGACCTGAAAGGTAATTTTTCCCTCTGCTAAGAACTCCCTTGCAAAAGGAAACGAAGCTATTTTCTATCGGCATCGTCATGGCTAAAATAAACTTAATGGTGGAGCCTTTGCTCCTCCAGAGATGGGATCTCAGCCCCCAAAATAACTCCCTTGTTGTCCCAGGAGGCAGGCAGCAGTGTTTTCGGCAGATGTTGGGAGGCATTCAGTCGTGGATAACAGGGAAATCAGGGTGGCAGCTCTGCAACTTAAATATTTGTTACCTGTTACCCCTCCGCTGGCTTCACATCTGAGCTGAAGACACCGAGCAGTCGTGTCATGCAAGCATTTAAATTCAGGAAGGGGCACACCACCGCTGTAAGTTGCGGTGGCAACTCATTAGGATACATTAATTTTCCTCCTTGAGATCAGCCAGACCATCCCGAGGGCTGCACTGAGAGCGCGGTAACGGCCTTACCATCTTCAGCAGCATCCGGTTGTCCCTGAGGCTCCCCACCATGCCGACGAAGGAGACACCAAACATGGTGAAGCCCAGCAGGAGGAGAATGATGGCTGGAGCCAGGAAGATCCCTTCCAAGGTCTTGTGCTTTTGCCTCTCCACTTCGGCATAAATCCCAACGCAGAGGATCACGAGGCCGAGGATCTGCAAGGGAAGTGCAGAAGGATTCAGATGCCAATGGGGAAAAAGCAGAGGCTTCGAGGAAGAGGTGGAAGATATTCCAGGCAGCCAAGGAAAACCCACACAACTCCAGGACATTTAACATCCGATCCCAAACGGTGCTGCCAGCACTTGGCGCATCCCCTTTGCTCAAGGCCGGGCTGCTCTTCCTCTGGCTGGGAAGGGGACAGAGAATTGCAGCGTGATCAATCCAGCTGGACAGCTTTAAGGTAGGTTTTGCCTCCCTCCTCCCTGCGCGTATCTTTATGGTCTGTCTGGATGCTCAGCTTGACCCTTGCCTTGGGTGTGATAGACCCAGAGGTTGAGAGTTGTTAATACCAACAACCCGCCCTCCCAAACTCCCCCCTTAGACACCACCATCCCCAAAACTACTTATTTCACTCCATCATTTCTACGCCTGACATGAGCACCGACTTGCACCCATGCCCCCGGCGAGCCGCTTGCCCTCTCTTCACATGCCAGCACCAACAATTAGAAACGAAGCTCACTGCCCCGTTATGAAGCGCTTTTGATTCCTGGATGAAAAGCGCCATAAAGAAAAGCCACGGATTATTTATGACAACCTTCCTCCCCTCTCTCCCTCTTCAGTGAAACAGCTCTAATTGAAAAAGAGAGCCTAACGATGCTGGGATAAAGCAGGACTCTGAAAAGGGCTGTTTACATCCCTTCAGCTCTTCAACATCAAAGCCAGCAACGCGATCCCAAGCGTTTCGTGCTGTCAGGAGCCGTTCGCATCGTGCCCGTCGGCCCTGCGGCGCAGATGGAGGTGAGCGGCTTCGCAGCCGGTGCCAAGCTGACACCTGAAAAGGTCAGTGAGGAAACCGAGATGCATCCGGAGCCATTTTCGTGCTGCTTTTTGCAGCCCTCCCCATCCCCAATCACAGCGAGAGGCTCCTGGGGGAAAGCCCCCGGCTGCAGACACCCACGCTCAAAAACCTAAGAGGAGAAAAAACCCTCTTCTTTTCACTTCTTTTCCATCGCTTTCACCTTTCCAAGAGGCTTCATTGCTCCTAATGAGTTTTCTCGAACTCTTCTTGCTCATTCACACTGACAATTCAATCCTTAATTTTCATGCACAACCTTTTCTTTTTTCTTCTCTGCTCTTCCTGGACACATTTCTGGTGCCTTTTTGTAGCTAGTTTTATGTCTATCAATCACTGTCTGCTTCCAGGCTCCATCTCATCTATAAAGGAATTGAAATCTCTTGGAATGCGAAATTTAGACTCGTGCTATTTTACAGACGCTTTAGTTATTTGAAGCTAAACAGGCAGGCCTATTTGTGATAGCAGGCTTTTAATCACAGTTTCATCTTTATACGCTATTTTAAGTGTCAGGTTGGTGCGCTGGGATTAGGTTTGATTTAATGTTTATCTCTTATGCAGTGTCCCAGGAAATACATTTGGCTTCGAAGGCAGGGGGTCGACATTAATGTACACCATGTGCCCCCCGCTAATCCCCGCCATTCCTCCCACGTGCCAATCAGAACCACTTTCTCCATTTTAATTAATCCATCCGCGATGTGAGGGAAGGAAGAGATCACGGAAAGTGCACGGAGCAAACCCGGGAAGGCGTTCAAGGGCTGGATGCTCCAGGGGCTGAGGGAACAGGGTGCATGGGACGGGCTTCGCCTGCTAGCACCGGAGAGAAACCGAGGAGGGTTTGCAGGATGGACACATGCATTGCTTAAAAATAGCTTTTCCAGGGCTGAAAAGTACCATTTAAAAATTTAAAGCACGTGGCGTGCATGAGGCTGCTGCAGAGCGGTGCTGGCCCTTCCTCCCAGCATCGTCATGGCCATCCCATCTCCACCAGAAGAGGGGTGGCCAGCAGGGACAGGGAGGTGATCGTCCCTCTCTGCTCTGCCCTCGTGAGGCCCCACCTGGAGTCCTGTGTCCAGATCTGGGGCTGCAACACAAGGAAGATGTAGAACTGCTGGAGAGGGTTCAGAGGAGGCCACGAAGATGATCCGAGGGCTGGAGCACCTCCCCTACGAAGAGAGGCTGAGGGAGCTGGGCTTGTTCAGCCTAGAGAAGAGAAGGCTGCAGGGGGACCTCATTGCAGCCTTCCAGTCCCTGAAGGGAGCGCACAAACAGGAGGGGAACCAACTTTTTAAAAGGGTAGAAAATGGCAGGAGAAGGGGGAATGGATTGAAGCTGAAGGAGGGAAGGTTTAAATTAGATATGAGGGGGAAGTTTTTTACAGAGAGAGTGGTGAGGGGCTGGAACAGGCTGCCCAGAGAGGGGGTGGATGCCCCGTGCCTGGAGGTGTTCAAGGCCAGGTTGGACGGGGCCCTGGGCAACCTTGTGTAGATCCAGGCCTGGAGGTTGGTGGCCCTGCCTGTGGCAGGGGGGTTGGAACTGTGATCCTTGGGGTCCCTTCCAACCCTGACCATTCTATGATTCTATGATCCCTTTGGCAGGCAAAACCCTGATCCATACCATGCATAACACCCCTCTTTTTTGGAGGGAGGTACACGCCGCTTATTTGCCATGCAAACGCAACGGGGAAATACAAGTGCAACGGGGAAATACAAGTGCAACGGGGAAATACAAGTGCAACGGGGAAATACAAGTGCAACGGGGAAATACAAGTGCAACGGGGAAATACAAGTGCAACGGGAAAGGTGCTGCACGACATGAGTAGATACCACCGTTAACCCAAGCCACGCTGCACGGCCTTATTTGGGTTTCACGGCTTAGAAAAGGGTACATGTTTTGTACCCCCAAGCGACTCCAACTAGTCCCTGGGACTAACAAGTCAATATTGAGTTGATCCACCTGAATTTCTTGGCTCTCTCCCTGCTTAGCTCCCAGTTTAAAAGGTCAACCAGCCCCTTGCAACCTGCTTCGCTAAGGCTGCAGGCCGGACCCCAGCCCATCTCCACACTCCAATGGCTAAAAAACACCCTCTGATTAAAAAAAAGGAAAAAGAAAACTACTCAAAGCAGCTTAAAGCACAAAAAAGCATCTTGCAAAGCAACACGCACCTCGAGGAAGGGAATGGATATACTGGCACATCTCCCAGCAAAGGCACATTGCAAAGGAAAGGTCGCTGGGATATAACAAGTTTTGGAACGACGTGCAGGGAGTGATGCTGTTGCAAGATGGGTGGCAGAGGGATTTGGATGAAAAACAGCTGGGGAGAAAGACCAGCATTCCCTGAAAACGGTGAAAAAATGGTGGATTTGGAGCAAACCAGAGATGTCAAAGTCTTTGCCAGGACCCATGCAACACCGTAAAAAAACTAGAAGGGGAATAACCGTGTATTTTATCAAAATCCGGCTCAGCCTGTCTCCCTTCAGCCAGAGATGAGCATCAAAAGCGACAGGCAAAGTCTGCATCCCCCCTTGCAAGGCCTGGCTGCCCTGGTTTCCGTCACCGGGTTTCCCTGGGGGGCTGGTTTTGCCATACGAATTCAATCAGCACAGATATTTTTGCTTCCTGGCGCCACAGCCCTTTTCTCCCACCCCCACTCGATGACGTGGTAAGGCATGTAACGAAGTTTGCTGGTAAATCCTCTGCGGTTCAATATTAATTGCTCGGTGATCACCATAAGGCCAATTAAGAAGGCTAACGTCAACCCCATCTACAAGAAGTGCTTAAAGAAGGATCCAGGAAATTATAGGCCACTCAGTCTTACTTCAATCCCTGGGAAAGTTCGGGAATGAATCCTCCTGGGTGCTGTCAGAAGTCAAATGAAGCACGTGATTGGGAAAAGCCAGCACGGCTCCACCAAGGGCAAATCGTGCTTGACAACAGGAGGTTTCGATTGGGTATAGGAAACGTTTCTTCCCCAAAAGGGTTGTTGGGCCCTGGCACAGGCTGCCCGGGGCAGCGGGGGAGTCGCCGATCTCCGAGGGATTGAAAAGCCGTGGAGATGTGGCGCTTGGGGACGTGGTTTAGTGGTGGCCTTGGGCGTGCTGGGTTGGACTCAATGATCTGAAAGGTCTCTTCCGACCTCAACGATTCTATGACAAACCTGATCGCCTTCTACGACAAAGTGACCTGCTCGGTTGATGCAGGGTGAATGGTGGACATTGTCTACCTGGATTTCTCCCAGGCTTTCGATAACAGTTTCCCACAGCCTTCTCCTAGAGAAATGGATGCATTGTGGTCTCGACAAGTGGTCTGTGCGGTAGGTGGGGAAGTGGCCAACTGGCTGCACCCAGAGGGTGATGGTAAATAGCTCCTTTTCAAACCGGCAACCTGTCACAAGTAGGGTCCCCCAAGGATTGATATTGGGCCCAACGCTGTTTAATATCTTCCTAAGTGATCCGGACGATGGGATCAAGTGTACCCTGATGATGTTTGCCGATGATACCAAACTGAGGGGGTAAGTGGACCCTTCGGAAGGGAGAGCCACCCTGCAGGAAGACCTGGATAGGCTGGAAGAGTGGGCTAACAAGAACCTTATGAAGTCCATCAAAGGCAAATGTAAGGTCCCGCACCTGGGAAAACATGATCCAGGAGCGCAGCACAGGCTGGGATCTCCCCGGCTGGAGAGCAGCTCTGTGGAAAGGGACCTGGGGGTCCTGGTGGACAACAAGCTCCGTATGAGTGAAGAGTGTGCTGCTGTGGCAAAGGCTGCTGGGATGCATCAACAAGGGCTTCACCAGCAGAGCTAAAGAAGTCATGATCCCACTCTACTCTGCACCTGTCAGGCCACACCTGGAGCACTGTGTTCAGTTTTGGTCCTTGCTCTACAAAAAAGATGTGGCCAGGCTGGAGAGGGTCCAGAGAAGGGCCACAAAGATGATCTGGGAAGCCGGCCGTATGAGGAAAGGCTGAGCGCGCTGGGTTTGTTCAGCCTTGAGAAAAGGCGGCTTAGGGGAGACCTCTTCACCATGATCCAATATTTAAAGGGTGGCTAAAAAGAAGATGGAAACTCTCTTTTCACAAGGAGTCACACGGAGAAGATGAGGGATAATAGGTACAAGTTACTCCTGGGGAGATTCTGACTGGACACAAGACAAAAATATTTCCCAGTGAGAACTATCACCCATTGCAATAATCTCCCAGAGGAAATGGTGGATTCCCCAACATTGGACACTTTTAAGATTCAGCTGGACAGGGTGCTGAGCCGTCTTGTCTAGACCAACCTTTGCCAAGACAGGTTGGACCAGATGATCCTTGAGGCCCCTTCCAACCTGCTATTCTGATTAATACAGTGCAAACACCAGGATAGACAGCAGCCAGTAATTACAACTGCTCTGCAACACACCTAAGAGAAAAAGCTAATCTGCACTTACCCTCTAACGAGAGGATGATTATGCTGTTTCTATAAGATAATCACCACGCGATCAAACCATCACCACAGGGAAAGCCAAGGGGGTGGCTGTAACTCCGCCAGACCTTGCAGAGAAGGCATCCCACGTCAATTCTCTTATTATGAGCTGGGAAGAAATCACCTTCACTTTTAATTTCAGCCCTGCTTGATTTTAATGCTTCTCGGAGTTTGTAGGAACTGAGTGGGCAAGGGATGGAGGGCAGCAAGCAGCCACCCAGGATGTCCAGCCTCCATGCCCACTCCAAAAAGGACACCTGTGACGTGCTCTCCTCCCTCCCTCCCATACTCCTGGATGGATAAAGTTGAATTTCTCTGTATTTTCCCGATACAAGTTGCAATGACCAACCCTTCCCCACCTTTGCAGCCCACTTCCAAAGCTATTTCATTCCAACTTTGTCTCTTCTTAGTGGGAGAAGAGAGATGCCGGTTTTCCTCTCCAGGCCTTTCTCCATCTAATGCCAAGGAAAGAGCTGGGGGGAGTTGGGGAGGAAAAGAGCTAAAGGTCAAGAAGAGGGATGGAAGGCAAATAACGAACAGAAAATAATATACTACACAGCTCTGATGATGCTGGCAGGGTTTGGGGGTGCCAAGCAGGCGGCTTGAGCTCGCAGCTAACCCACGGGTGAGACAGGGAGTTTGCAAAGCTCTCTTTGAGCTCTCTGGTGCTTGTGATTGCTCCTCCATCCTTGCACAACTTGGCTTTGGCACAGAGGCTGATACCCAATGCTAATGCTAACAAGAGACGAGCACGGTCCTACCCTGCCCTAAAAATCCCACTGAATACCTAAGAGATGCCACATTCCCCTTGTCCAAGACCCAAGGAGCAGGAGTTCCTCACACAGAGCTAACGGGTACCACAAATCCAAGGGGATGTTAACACGGGCAAAGCAGCGCAACCTCAAAGCCTGCCAAGGGCCAAGCGGCAGACATGGCTTGTTCCAGGGCGAACGGCATTAATTGGATGAGTCAACGCCATGTTAACGCGAGGCAGTAATCTCTCCTTATTCGGGAACACCGATGACGGTGGCTTCGAGCCCACGCAGACCCTGGCAGCCAGATTACGTGAGTCAGAGCGCTGGTCCAGGGACGAGCAAAGGGAATGGGGCATCACTTCATTCTCCATCCAAGATGACCAGAGGTACAAAACTATGGGCAAAACTCTTGGTTTTCAAATCCCCAGCTCACAGCAGAATCGTTTTTCCCAGCTTTTGAAGACCCATCTGCCTTCAAATTAGCAGACAGAGCACTCCTGTTGCTCTTCAGAAGGTTTTATTGTAATATGCAGGCAAGAAACCGCGATATAGAAAGTGCTGAATGCTTTTAGTCATTAAAAGATAGAATCAAGGGATTAATAATACAGCGATTAAATACATCATATAATGCTTAACTGCTGACGGTACGTAGGAATGTAAAAAAAAATACGCTTTTATAAGGGTCAATTAAAATAGCAGTTTTCAATTTTATGGAAGAAAAGAAAAAGAAAAGCAGCATTTCTTTTTGAAAAGAATACTTCAAATCTATCCTCTGCTGAATCCTCAACAACAATGATTAAATCTACCTGCGTAAAACCAGCCTGCCCAACCTGTGAAGCTCAAACCTCCCTGCCGTTTGCTCCGTGTTTGGTTTAAAGCCCCTCTCCAGCTTATCCCATGTTCCTTTACTGATTTTCCCACCTATAAGTAAGTGCTTTCATTACAGGAAAGCACTGGAAAGGATTTAGCTGTGCTAGATCCAGTTTTCTGTAGGCTGGGACAGCCCTACACTAGAAAATCACGATCCATCTCACCCCAAACCTCCTCAATCCTTCATGATGAACCAACTCAACTCTTATTCCACTGAATTTTTACCCAGGGGGTTAAATTTTTGAAGCCTTCATGCAATGCAAGAGAGATGTTTTAATGAGTGCATTTGGCCAGAGTGAAACCCAGCCCCGGTCACATCTTGTTAATGAGGTTTTGAAGGGTTCGGCAGTGCCGTTGAATTAATAGGGCAGCGACATGTGCAAATGAGGCCAGAAATAGGTCAGGCGGCTGAAAAGCTCGCGGAGCAGCACAATCCGTACGGATTCGATGGAGCAACATCCCCGTGCGAGGACCATCCCAGGGTTGAAGGCAGGCTAGGTCGGAGCAACTCAAAGTGGCTTTTTTTGCAGCTGTTTTCCAATCGTTGGGAATATTAAGTCTCTTCTTGCTGGCGGACTCGCCAGAATCCCCCACTGAGCCCCCCAAAATGCCCTAGCAATTAATTCATCTGGCATCAAGATTGTGCTGGTTCATCCCATCGTTAATCTACATTTGCAGAGCGCAGCCCCAACCTGGGTTCAGATTAGACGGGAGAAAAAAAACCTGCACCTCCTCCCCATCCCTACAGCTGCTTAAAGGCATTTGGGGAAACCTCAAACTGAGCAAAACTCAGCTCTTTAGAGAAACCAAAACCGCAGCGACAGCTTTATCTGCAGATTAATTTTGCAAGAAAAAAATAACTAAACTAAAAACTCAAACTGCAGCCACAACTGGATTAAGAAATCTGGATTTTTTTGGTCTTGCTGGGTGCAGTGGGAGTCCCATAAGGGTCCTGGCCATCCCGTGGGAGATACTCGAGCTTCCTCTCCCCTTGGGAGCCTTCCTAGCCGGCAGGCCACAAGCAGACCACTGAGATATTCTACAAAAAAAACCCTTTTTTCTTACTCTCATTCATGCCCTGGGGTGGGCACAAGTCACGCAGCCCAGTGAGACAACAGGCTTTGCTGTCCCCAGCTAGCGAGGGCGAGCGCTGCCTTCCCAATGAGCTCATTCATTAAAAATTAAAATAAATAAGGAAATAAAAAGCATTTTCCAACTCTGCTTGTCACCACCTTTACGGTTCACAACCTGTCTAGGAACTCGCGTAGATATTTCTGCAATTAAACCTATGCAATTAGATACGCACACCACTATACACGCCCAGCAGGCAGCCGTGCACGGGGCAAAGATGATTAATTAGACTTCAGGAGGAAATATCTGTAAATATGGACTAGATTGTGCAAGATTAACCCCAGGATGGTCCTAATTTCGTATCTCATGCATGAACTGAGGATACACAGACCCTAAAGGGATGGGGAATTTCTTCCTTCCCCTGCTGACATGTGCTTACACCTCCCAGGTGCTGGGGAAGCCTCACCCCGACCGTAGCTGCCTCAATGATTCAAAATCACCTAAAATAAAGCTTTTTTTTTTTTTTTTTTTTTTTCTTAAAGTAACCAACCTGGCTAAAATACCCACCACACGATGTCTGCTTTCATGTTTTGCCTCTATGGAAATACGTAAAGGCAATGGCCGAGATGGGCAGGGGGATCTGCCTGGCAATGCCGCCCGACGGGTGCTTGTGTGGTAAAAACATCACATTTCCATGTTTATGCGCCAAATGCCTCAAAACGCAACTGGCTGCCACAAGGGATTTGCAAGAACAGCTCTGGGGAAGGGCAGTCCTAGAGAGATGCTCTTAAATCCACCAAAACCCATGGTTTTGCCCAAAATTGCCCATTTTGGACCCAGATATCACCAAGCACTGAGAGGCTTCACGGCACCAGGTTTTACTGCAAGGATTTACTGCCTTGGAAAGGGGGAATTTTGACACTGAAAAGTAAAATCCAACCCACAAGGGTGGGGTGGTGGGGGGAAACGCCGGGAAGGACAGAAAAGCAACCGGAGCACCTACCGAGAAGAGAGTGGCGTAGGTGGACAGAGCAAATTTGACGCTGTAGTAATAGAGGAGGGAATTTCGGCACTCGGAGGCTTCAGCCATCCTTGTAGCTGTGGCAAGAGGGGTTTGCTCGGACCCTCTCTGCTCCGGCCGGCTCCCGCCCTCCGCCGCCGAGCTGAAAAAGCGTATACATGCACACAGGCAAGCCTTGAACTTGAACTGCTGGCTCCAACTTCCGCCTGGCAGGAGCAGAGAGCAATTAGAGGGAAGGCAGAACGAGCGGCCAGCATTAACCCTTTACTGAGCTTGTTGCTGAAAGCAACAGCAAAGCTCTGTTTCAAAGGATTTACTCCAACAATTATTCCAAAAATTGGTGCACGGGTGGGTCTCCAGCAGATTTTTAACAGCATATATGTGGCAGCCTGGATCTCCTGCCCTTGCCGGTGTGCTGAAAGAGCCCGTCGCAATCCTGCAGCCATCCCCGGAGCTCTCCTGCAGCTGCAAAGGGTGAAGCGGCAGCCCAAAATCTAGCAAGAACGGGGACAGATACCCCCCAGGCATTCGCTCAGAGCCCAGAACTGGAGAGCAATGTCCAGATTTACGCGTCGTACCTTGTTACTACAATCAACAACTCCCTTTCAACACCACCTTGAGCTGCCCGGCGCTTGCGTGAATAGGAGGAAGGAAGGAGAAATTATTACACCCAGGCTCAGTGAGGTTTAACACTTGAAAGAAAACGCGTGGGGAGCAAGAAACTGGCACTGGGAGAGCGCACGGCTCCCAGGAGGGTTTGTACGGCCGTACATAGTACTAGAGAGAGTAAAACTGATGTTTAATAAAAAGAGCAAAAGGAGGAGCTTGGAAAAGCTGTTTGCAGTCAGTCTCCGACAACGCAGAGAAGCACCCAGCAAAGAGGAACACCCAGCAAAGAGCAGCACCCATCACTTCTGCAGCTGGGCTCGGTGCGGATCAGAGATGAGAAGAAAAGGGCATCGTCTGCCACGCAGCTTGTGGCCTGGGACACATTAAAAAAACCCCAGCTCTTGGGAGGAAGATGTTGCTTCTCTCTGGAGTAGCCAAATGGAGAATTTAAAGCAAGGTTTGAAGAAATTACAGCGACTCGGGGCTGCGCCCAAAGACGGGGGAGATGTATTTACCCAGCTTTTAGCAGACGTAGAGTAACTCAGCACAGCGGAAGAGCTCATATCCCTTTCCTTCTAGTACCTAAGCTGCCAGGGCGAGAGCAGAGATGGGATGAGAGTTTACGATTTCAGTGGCCAGCAGATCCCAAATGTTGAGGATATTACACTTCAGGGTATGATAACAGGGTGAAACACATCCCAAAAATGACATTTCCAGACATGATTTAGCTACAGACGGCTGAATGAGCAAAGAGAACAGTCAGCTTTTCCCCCCATTTTTAAAAATTAATCCATTAATGAACTTTCAGTGTGTTGGAGCCTGGCTTATACCAGCACTTTCCATTTTGCTAACGCTTGACAAAGCTGGTGCTGTGAACACCCATGCAAAGAAAACAGCAATAGCATCGCCAGCACGGAGCAATTCTTTTTTCTAAGAAACCCCAACACCCAGCGTTGAGCAAGAGGCATTTGGGGAGATGTACGATGCGTTTCCTCCACCCTTTCTTTCCTTTTGAAGATGCTGCAGCCGGAATACTCAATTTCCAAAGAAAAATAAATAAAAAACACTTGCCCCTGTGACTTTTCTCTTGGTTTTCTAACCTCTCTCGAGCTCAGGGCTTATTTTCAACTCGTCGCACAGAAAAACGCTCTGTGCATTCCCCTGTTTGTAGGATGCGCTTCCTTCAATTCAATTCAGAAGTCAACTTAGTGCGCAAAGGAACAAGGGAGAAACAGTATTTCCCTCCAAAACTGGGCTGGGGCACAGCTAAGGGCCATCCCAAGCAGCAGCTTTAAACCCTCGGGTCCATTGACAACGCTCAGCATCGCCTGAAATTTCCACGTTAATTTGAAGGCACATTAAAGAGAGCAATTTACTGTAAAACTTTGGAGTTTCAGGCTCTCTCCCCTTCTCCACTGCATCACAGGCAAACCCCAAACCTCCGGCAATATAAACCAGGCTCTTCCCCGGGACCGCTTCCCTGTTATCCAGTAACTAACACCCAGTATTCCACAACCGGTTAATTATGCCATACAGCTCACTGCTTAAAAATCAGATTTGTGCCCACAGGGATGGGAACAGCAATAAAACTCTCCGGCTAATTCTAGATGATACCATAACCGTACTCAAAATGGGAGAGATTTGCTTTCCACGGCGCTGAATTTGCTACTGCTTAGACCTTGAGCCAGGAGTAGCGCTGGCGCAGGGACACAGCAGTCCCACCTGTGAATTGGGAATGATTTTTATTCCCCTTAAGAATTCCTTAATTCAAACAAAAACGCATCTACAAAAGCAGCGGCGAGTGCCTCTCCCAGCTCCCACCCTCGCATGCACAAGCAGGAATTCAGCATTTTGCCCAGCAAGCTCAAACCCCTTCCCTAGATGTCCAGAGATCTTTAAATAATTTTTTTTTTTTTAAGCAAATAAAATTTTATACTGTGCTTTCCTTTCTGCAAAAGAGATAAAGAATAAGCATTCTTCCGGTGGTACAGATGTGCAGGGAAGCACTCCGAGATGAGCAGACAGAAGACGACCTTAAATCATCCGTTTATTTAGACTGACATTACCGTAAGGGATAGATAACGCACGAGCCTCGCTGGACGCCAGGGAGAGGCAGACGTAGCTCTTCGAAAGCTTAACATTGCCTTGAAGAAATTCTGCGGTACAAATTTAAACAGGACTAGAAACTTTGCTCTATTTAACGTGGCTCCGGCACGATGCACTCGGGACACAGAGGGAGCAGGGAAGGGCAATAGGAACTGTTTTATTCCTGAATATTTTTTCCCCCTCTGGCGCTGCTGCTGAAGCTGGGGAAGGTGGCAGAGTGGCTTTGCACATGGGGAAGGAGCAAGCCCTTAGAAACGGGTTTTAATCATTAACACGATGCTGCTTCTGGCGGTGTCAGGCTCAGGCAATCATTAACTGCAGGAAGAAGTGACTCAGCCGATGTTTAATGCTCGGGACAGACAGGGACCTCCTGGATGTCAACTGGCAGCCAAAATTTGGGGGTTCACAGCCATTTGAGTGGGTGACGCTGCTGCTGGAGGGAGATTTTCCACCAGCAGAGCCCTGTCCCCTTCCAATGCCCAGAGGATGGGGATTCCCTTCCCACCCCATAAATCACCCCAGGCTTTACAGACAGAAAGTTTCCTATATTAATCCAGTAAAACCAAAACCTGTGACTGCAGGAAAACACGCTAAACCCTCCAAGGGACCAAGCCACGCTATTAACATGCTCTTGGTGGTGCTTTGGTCGGCTCTGCGTGCCGCCGGCATACCAAGCGCCTTCAATAAAGATGTTACTTCTTCCCCCGAGCGGGACTCCTCAGCATATTAATTGCAAATCGCTGGCACGGCGAGCTTGATGAGCACAGGTGCCCAACTGCCACTCAACTTTGCCAGCTTTACCTTTGCAGATGAAATTTTGCCCCCCCAGAAGCACGGAGAGGACCCTAAGCAGGATCTGTCAGCGCTTCGGGGTAAAGGAGGGGATGCGGGGGACGGGGCTTTGCTGGGTGCAAGGGGAATCCCATGCATGAGAAGAGCTGAGCCCTGTGCAAGCAGTCAGAGGGGGAAAAGGGGGTTGGGGAGGTTTTAGGAGAGGTTTTATGGTGAAAAAACCCTAGATCTGGGGCTTGGTGAGATCCAGGCAGGGATTTTGCCCGATGGAAGCGGCTGCTGCACACTGCCTGCTCCTCACCTGGTCCCAGCTCCAGCCCTCGGCCCAAGTTGGGCAGCCTGGGGTCCCTCAGCTGCACCCAGGACTGGGTGAGCCAAACCAGTCCTTCGCAGCCCCAAAACTCATTTAAATGGGATAGGAAAGGGCAGCTTGCAGTGAGAAGTGCTAAGGGAGCCGCCAGTTTGCTGCTTCAGTGCCCAGTTCGCAGCCTTAATGAGGCCTGTTGCATAAATTAATTAGCAAAGCTTTTCACAGGATCCTGCTGCAACTCCCCAGAGCCAAGTTAGGACTGGAAAGCGCTAACTTAAGCTTTAGCACTTCAGCCCAGGCAAGCTCAGGGCTGCCCACGGGATCCATCCTGCCCTCCCCGAGCCAGGGAAACAGCCGCACACCGCAGCCTCGCTCAATCCTTCTTCAGACGGACACGAGAACACCCAAATGATGGTTCCTGCCTGCTACCTTAACATTTAATTCCGTGACGAAGCAGTGCTGCCGCCGCTCTCGGCTGCCCGGCTTTTGCAGGCAAGCCACACTGAACACCCTACCCGGGGAAAAAAGTTTTGCAGATGAACAGCAAAATGGGTTTAAAGGGCAAACTCCCTCCTCCCCTCCCTCAGCTTCAGGCTGTCAAACCACATTACAGCCCCGGTGCTGATGCGGAGTTTGGTTTTACTCCCTGTCATACCAGAGCCGCAGAAAGCAGAAATTTTACTTGTCCCTGCAACTTCATTAGCAAATACTGGGGCTAATCTTACCCCCCCTTGCAAGCTTTGATGTGGGATTTCCAAGGCTTTATTTGACCACTTTTTGCCTGTGCCTTTCAACACCGTTATTTCTGTTGCAAAACTTCACACTAGTAAGAATTCCTCATTTAAAAGCACACGGGCTTATCTTAGCATGATTTTTCTCCCTGGATATATTCTCAGGGCTATTTTTTCCATCTTGACAGGCAAGAGCAAGTTCCAGCCCCTCCTTCTCCCAGGATTTTCCAGCTCTGCATCCATCCAGCTGGGAAAAATATTAGCCAAACACTTTTTACACCCAATGCGCGAGCCACGCGCAGGAGTCATTTCTCTTTATGGGGCCATGAATAAACCAAGCTGCTGGTTTCCAAATTAAATCCTACGTGTTGCACTCCAAGTCCAAGTTATATTTAAGCACCAGATCCCATGTTATGCACTTCCCTTGGCTTTGTTACCATTAAACACAGCAGCAAATGAAAAGACCTTCCGCGGTGCAATTGCATTACTCAAATGACAACTTGGCTTGTATTTTTTTTTTTTTTTTTCCCAGGCAGGCAGCGATTAAAGTGGAAAATGTTAATCTGTACTGCTGCAAACCGCAGCACAGCTGGTTTGCTACGACCACAAGCACGGCAGCTATAAAGAAGAAAGTGAGCAGCAGGAGGGTGGGAGGAGAAACCGCTCCGAGGAGTTAAGATAATAAGCAAGCAATGCTGGAAGATGACGAGCAGGAATAAAACCTAAACGTTAATATATAATTTTCTGATTTGTAAAACACTCCGATTACATGAGGAGGAGAGGGAGCGGGGCTTGGAGGTGCCAGGCTTGGCGTCATGCTGGAGCCACCGTGCCCACAGCGGTGGTAAAAGCAATGGGGAGGAGTCGCTCACTCCCGCGATTCAGCCGCACTCGAGCGTCTTCCTGGGTCAGCATCGGTCTGCAGAGCATCACTTTTAATAGCCGGGGACAGAGCCGTCCTCCGCAAACCCGCGTTATTGTCCCCTCGGGAAGCGACTGATATTCCCAGCCTCCGCAGCTCGAAGCTCTGCAATTTAATTAGAGAAGGTGGGACAGCGCTGCCTTCCGCATTTGTGCCCAGAGTCTCTGCCTTCTTCCTTGCAGCTCCTAAAGGCTCCCTTCACTGAGGTCGCTGCTTTTCCCCCCCCCCGTTTTCCCCCCCCCCCGTTCCCCCACTTTTTAACTGCCTCGGTGTCTCCTTTCATGCCACTTGCTCTGCTGAGCCTCAGTGCTGGAGACGTGCAGGTAGACGCAAACTCAGAGCTGTTGGGTTAAAAAACCCCCACACAGACACTGACAGACACTCCTTCAGAAAAATATTGCTTATAATTTGGGCTAGTACATGCCAAAGGCTACAGAGACTGCCAGGCTTATAGCCTGAAGAAAACAGGTTTTGCCAGCAGAGAAGTTACAATTGCAAATGAAGATAAAGCTATAGCTCATAGTTGGCAGCTTTGCCTTTTCCTGGCCTTTTTTTTTTTAAAAAAAAAAAAAAAAGAAGATAGATTTATTAGTTCATAAAACTCAGGAAAACAGGAATTTGATTCCATTTTCCGTGCAAGCTATGCTCCCGGCAGTGCTGGGTAAAACCCACTGGGAAGCCAGAGCCCCAAAGACTCTTTTCAAAACACTGAGTCACCACAGTTTTCTCGGTTAAAAAGCCTCGCTAATTAACCCACAGCAAATAACTTCATTACATGGCTTCTGAACACTAAAAATAATTAAAATCCAAAAATAACCCCTCTGTACCCTGACCCCGTGGTTGACATGGGGTCCAGACCTTTGTGTCTGCCTGGGAAATGAGGATGGAGGTGCTGCAGTTTTCCTCTTATAACGTGGGAGCGAGAAACGGGTAAGATTTAGTCTCTGCCGTGGATATTTAATCCACTGCCGTGAGATACCTGGCTAAATATGCTAAATAATAAAGCCATGGGGCTGCAGAAATTATCCAGCAGCTTGGGCTCCAGTTTGGGGAAAACAACCACCTTCCCCCTCCATTCTCAAGAGGAGTCAGATGGGTTTAATTATCCACAAATTATTCTGAGCATATATTTTTCTTGTTCATTGCCCCCCCCCCCCCCCCTTAATTGTGCATATTTTCTTTTTTTTTAAAAATCAAAAACCTCTTGGAAGTCCCCAAGCTTGTTACAATTTGCCCAGAATGGGAACCACTGCAATCAACCAGCCGTAATTTCAGCCCCAGCAAATGTTCCTCATGCGATTTGCTCAGCTTTTTCCAGCAAAAACTCTGTGGCAGGATCAACCGTGCCATCACGACTAGCGGAATAGATTCAACGTCAACCAGCATCGCAAAGGGAGCTGCATCATTCCGCAGTAAGTCACAGCGGATATCGCCAAGATATTTTGTGGCTCAGATGCTCGATGCCCTGTTAAACTGCCAATGCATCGTCTGGGAATTGGAGAAAACTCAGAGGCCATGGCTCATGAGGAGACCTACAGGCTCTTTCCAAATTCCTTCCCACCAACACACAACCAACCCTGGACCAACACACTCCATCCTACGGCAACAGAGAAAACCAAAGCCTCTGTAAGGCAATAAAAACCTGCCATTTTGAGCCTCTGGCCCAAATGCCAGAGCCACTTCCAGTTTTTCCCCAACCACACAAGCCTGATTTACAGCCCTGATGCTAAATAAGCATTGCTCAGCCCAGACGTACAACCCTGCTCTCATTCCCAGGCCTCAGAGTAATTAGGGACCTAAAAAATGCCTTAATAAGTATATGGGGGTCTGGGTGGCTCAATATTTGTGCCCAGCACTAGCAATAAAGACTTGCTGCCCAAAGCCACTGTTAACAGGAGAGGATGCTCTATAGGTTCTTGCTCTCCCTATATAAGACATGTAAAACCCCCTACCCGTGCATACCCATAAAAGCTTGCCCACTTGTGGAGTGCCTCAAATGAAAACGTGGAAATAGGCCTTCCCTCCTGAAAAAAAAAAACATATGCTGGAGCAGGAGGTTGGGTTGAGCAGAGCCCAGCAATTTGCCCATTTAATGGTCTTCTGCACACCCAGGGCTTCAGGGTCGGGTTTTTCTCTAACAGGTCTCAAGGAAGCAGCATGTTTCATGGAGCTGATGTGCAGCCCTGTAGGCTACAACTACAGAGTAAATTCAGTTACGTTCCTGTAATAATGCAGCTCTGCTTTATCACTCCCCTCTACCCAAAACTCTCCCAGGCTTAGCTATTTCCTAAGTACTTGAGACCTAGAAGCAGAAATGCCACTTTGACAGCTTAAAAAAAAAAGTCTTTTTAGGTCTTTTCCACCTTCTGGAGCTGAGCCTTATGTCCTGGATGTGATGATGGTGACTCAGCCATAAGGATGAATGGAAAGCAGGGGAAACCAGATCTAAACTGGATAGCAATCTTTATGGAGCTTTGGCCCAAAATTAGAACCACGCAATGGCTGAAGTCAACCCATCGCTGACTATTCTCACCCCAAAATCGTGTTCCTTAGGTAGGTTTAAAGGTTTTTATGCCTCAGGCCAACATAACACACAAGGGCAAAAGAGCCCATCACCTCCCACTGCAGAATCTTCCCAGCTTCAGCTCCCACCCAATGCCAGCACTAGATCCTTTAACACACCTTGGAGGAGCACCTGAAGCCACCACAAGCAAGTACGGCTAACGGAGAAGCAGCCAGTCGCTTTGCTAAGTTGGCCTCAAGAGCCAAAAGCCAAACTTCAGTCCAAGCAGCACAGAAAGCACCCGTAACCCTCTGCAACCGCAGCATTAAACACCCCTCTCAACCACACCAGGGAGAGAAAAGCCATCTGCTCACGGTAGAAAACAGTCCTGGCCAAGAGTGGGCCAGATGTAATTTATAAGTGTTTCACATTTGCGACTTGTACCAATAATACATAAACCAGATTTTACCTGCAGACCCAAAATCTCTTCATGCCACGGACCTATAGGTGTTGCTGGCCACCACCTCCTCTCAAGAGCCGAATCTTGGTGTGATGCTGTTCTGCAAAAGTTGCTGTTTCTCTCCGTACAGGTTGATAAAAGCCAGCACAACGCCAGGCGATACCAGCTCCCAACAGCTCCTCTTTGCACCGAGAAGTAGCAAGATCCACTCGTCTGATATCCTGGTGAGAGAAAGGACTTACAGCAAGAAATCCATCATAACATCTTGGGGGGGATGAAGCAGAAAGACAAATAAATCAGAGGAAGTAAAAGAATCTCTGTTGGCTAAATAAATGGATAAGATCTATTCCACCTCCAAAATGTTGCTTTTGCTGGTGATCACAGACCAAAACCTGCTCAGAGACAGCAGAGCATTAAGAAAAAAATGCACAATAAAGGATCATCTCACTTTTCAGTGCCTTTTAACTCCTATTTAGTGCTGCTGATGTAAGTTTTAGAGCCCCCAGAATAATTGGGAAGTTCCGAGGGGACACCAAAAGGTGCGTTCGCGTGTACCCAAGACCCAGGTAAACAGCTATGTTTCTCCTCCTCACCCCACCGGGGAGGGGAGGGGTGAGTGAGTGGCTGCGTGGTCCGGTTCCCGTTTGGGGTTAAACCATGACAGTTGCGTTACGACCGTACACATCCTCGGGCAAGCAGAAAGCACATGAATCCACTGATGCTCAGCATCCACACACTGAGCATAAGTTAACAGCCAACTCCAATTTCTCTACAGTAAATGCATAAAATTTCTTTAATCCCTCGGTTGCTCCTTCCTTAGATGTGTCAGTCACGCTACAAGATATTTTCAGGCCAAGCATGAGGAAATTCAAACTCAATAACTGAATATTGCTAAAAACAGTCCTATTCCCTTGAAAGTCACCTTCCTGCAGCCTCTGTCCTGCACTGGCTCCAGGGAGGGAAAAGCCCCCCCAGATTGCACCAATTTCCTCTTTTAAAAGCATTTTTGTATGCAGCATCGATAAGTTGAATTCAGTTGCTGCAGGTCTCCAGAGGTACCGGTTCCTACTGCAGATTGAAGTTCACGCAGGAGAGAAGTGCTTGGTCTCCGCTCCCCTTCTGCGGATGTGGGTGGGTGGGTGGGCGCACGCAGGCAGAGTCTGTGCCAGAGGATAACGGACGAGCAATGAAATTGGGGAGGGGAAGCACTATTTGTCCTATTGAGACCAGTCCTGCTGCCCTCAAACCCTTGCCCCTTCCACACCTAAAGCACAGGGAGCAACTGGGACTCCAAGAGCTGGAGCTGCCTTCTAGCCTTACTCCTCCCCTTAACACTTGAATATCACCCAGACCTGAATTTCAACCCCAAAAAACATAGAATCATAGAATGGTCTGGGTTGGAAAGGACCCCAAGGATCACAGAGTTCCAACCCCCCTGCCACAGGCAGGGACACCAACCTCCAGGCCTGGACCTACACAAGGTTGCCCAGGGCCCCATCCAACCTGGCCTTGAACACCTCCAGGCATGGGGCATCCACCCCCTCTCTGGGCAGCCTGTTCCAGCACCTCACCACCCTCTCTGTAAAAAACTTCCCCCTCATATCTAATTTAAACCTTCCCTCCTTCAGCTTCAATCCATTCCCCCTTCTCCTGCCATTTTCTACCCTTTTAAAAAGCTGGTTCCCCTCCTGTTTGTACGCTCCCTTCAGGGACTGGAAGGCTGCAATGAGGTCCCCCGCAGCCTTCTCTTCTCTAGGCTGAAAAAAATCTTCAACTAAGTTTCATTTCTTTAAGACCTTTTTCTTCTTGCACCCCAAAACAATTGCAGCAGTGGCTTTACCAAAAGCTTCACTGCTCTGTATCCCTGCAGCAGTCACCAACGCGCGCTTGATCGACACAAGCGCAGACCTCACACAGCGGGAAAACGCCGACTAAACTTGCAGAGCTTCAGAAACATTCGCCATCCGAGGCAGAAACGCCGACACAAAACGAGCTGCCCAAGCAGCCTCTCCACCAGCGTTCCCCATCGCAACCCAGGATGGATCGACAGAGCCCGTACCAAGAGCCACCTCCACCAAAAGCACGAATAGATTCGTGCTTTTGAGTAATAAAAGCACTGAAGGTTTTATAAATCCCTAATTCTTGCATAAGCCAAGAGACAGCAAAGCCTGATAAGCCTCTGGACAAACACTCTGAACATATGTTTAGCCCTATTGCCAGAGAATAAATCCTCAATAAGAAGAGTGGTTTCTAGATAGAAAAAATACTATTTAGCATTAAATAGAAGTTTATCTGAGGGGGCAACGCCATCAAAAGGTAGCCCGGGCAAGTATTAATTGCCATTAGCGACCGGCCAGACAAAAACCACCAGCTATTAAGATAAATTAGAGCTACAAGTCATCTATGTCAGCACTAATCAAACCTTGCCAGATAAAACACAGCCACTGAGCTCAGCACTGTGCAGCTGAAAGGGTAGCTCTGGGTACGAGCCACCCTGCATGACAAAAAAAACCTCTTTTCCAAAAGAAAAATAAGGATTCTGCATCCCTGCCTCATCCTGAACGGGTGCTGGACTAAGTGGTCCAGCGGTCAATTCCCTTTACAATGATATTTTTTCCTCAGCTTGAACTCACTGCACAAATGACTCATCTGTTGCAGGAAAACCAGCAGCCACAGAGAAGAACCCAATTAAAAAAAATAACCCAATCACATATAAAGGAAATAAAAGGCAGTTTTGGCCAAGGACAGAGCAGCTCTGCTGGCCCAAAACCCCAGCGCAGCATCGAGGGATCCGAATATCAATGCAATATCCGCCACCTGGGCTTCCTCAGAAGTCAAGATTTAAGTGGAAAACATAAGATATGACGGTGTCTGCCTACAAATCAACCCCTAACCCCCC
>JMFS01087398.1:0-13090 GCA_000699545.1 Podiceps cristatus
ATTCCCCCACAGCTCTCTCAGAACAGCAAGTGCCAGAGAAAGAGAGTGTGGAAACACACAGCCAAACGAATGAACAAAGAGGCCCGAACAAATAAAAAAAAAATAAAAAGAGGGAAAAGGGAAAAGGGAAAAGGGAAAAGGGAAAAGGGAAAAGGGAAAAGGGAAAAGGGAAAAGGGAAAAGGGAAAAGGGAAAAGGGAAAAGGGAAAAGGGAAAAGGGAAAAGGGAAAAGGGAAAAGGGAAAAGGGAAAAGGGAAAAGGGAAAAGGGAAAAGGGAAAAGGGAAAAGGGAAAAGGGAAAAGGGAAAAGGGAAAAGGGAAAAGGGAAAAGGGAAAAGGGAAAAGGGAAAAGGGAAAAGGGAAAAGGGAAAAGGGAAAAGGGAAAAGGGAAAAGGGAAAAGGGAAAAGGGAAAAGGGAAAAGGGAAAAGGGAAAAGGGAAAAGGGAAAAGGGAAAAGGGAAAAGGGAAAAGGGAAAAGGGAAAAGGGAAAAGGGAAAAGGGAAAAGGGAAAGGAAAAAGAAAAAGGGAACAAGAACAGAACAGAACACAAACAAAAAAGGGACAAGAAAAGGGGTCAACAGCCAACCCTCCCTTACACTGGCTGGAATACTCTCTTTGGCCAGTTTGGATCAAGTATTCTGGCTGTGCCCCTCCTAGGTTTTGCACCTGCACATCCGCAAAGAAGGGAGTGCGAACAGAATGTCAAGGAACATGGAGGGGGCCAATGGCCAACCCTCACTTATACTGGGCATGACACCTACAGTATGGAATACTCTCTTTGGCCAGTTTGGATCAAGTATTCTGGCTGTGCCCCTCCTAGGTTTTGCACCTGCACATCAGCAAAACTTGGGAAACTGCAAAATTTCATCAATCGTTCAGCAGCAACCAACACCAGCAGCGTGCTGTCACCGTTCTGCACACGCTAAATCCAAACCACAGCAGCTGCTGCAGACAAAACTGGCTCCATCCTGGCTGAAACCGGGACAAGGTGCCATGTGAATCAACGACAGCCTCCACCATGACTTCCAGTGATCACAGACATCACACGTCCAGACAAGTTTTAGACCAGGGAGCGAGAAATCTCAGTGCACCCAGAGCCAGGCAGGGATGGTTACTCATATGTAGAAGGGTTTGCAGCATCAGGGTCAGACCACATATTTTTTCCGAAGCAAGGACCCTGTCACTTATGCATTAAATGGCACATTTATTGTGCTATTCAAGGAGAAATAATTACAGTGGCCTCTAGTCTCCAGCTCTTTCAGTCAGAAAGAGCAAAAAAGGACCAAAGCAAACAGCACTTCCACAAAAATCTCTGAACTGCTTTTTAGTTGCTGGACAAAAGAGGGCCAGCTGATGAACCGCTTCCGTTATTGTCCTATTTCTATTTCATAACAGCAGCCAGGCACTGCAGGCAAAGCATTTCAGGAGGCAAAGCACCACTCGGGTGGCTGAACAGACCTGACCTTCAGCCTCCTGCCTCATCGCAGTGCTCCAGGTGTGCCACGACGGCCCAGAAATGTGCTGCCTGTGGTGCCTTCCTCTTTAATCGCAGGGTAAGGAACACCCAGCCGGCCCTGGCATCTGTCAGGCTCTGTCTGGCCAAGTGCTTTTGAGCAGCGCTGGAGGAGCCCAAACACGCTGGTGGGTCCATCCACACACACAGCTACAAGACGCTTTCTCGCAAACACATTTCCATCCCACATAACTCCCCTTCTAATCAAGCAGTCGGTCCTGTTGCCGTGAAGATTTACAGAGAGGTTTTATCTCTTGGAAGCAATAATAGATGGACAGCAGGAAAGAGAAGAAATTAATGAACATGTAATTATTCCCAAAGTTGCAAATAGAAGTGATTCCTCACCCTGAGACAACTCTGGAAAACAAGATTAAAATGCTTAGGGGACATATTCTCGAAACTGCAGGTAATAGAACAGATAAAATGTATTTACAGTATCTCACAGGGGACATGTACTTTTTATTCTGCTGAGGAATGTAATATTCCACTCCTCATTACAGAGTTAAAAAGGTGTCCTAAAAAGGCAACTTAACAAAGCATCTTTAATAGCAACTGGGTCCAGTTCCAGAAACGCAGGCTCTCCTCTTCTGCCCCACACAGCCAAGCACAATGAACAACCTGCTAGGTGCAGGAACACCTAGCACCTAAGCATCACTAATAATCTATGTGAATAGCACAATTTAACCACCAGCAAAAAGGAGGCTGGAATGGAAGATGGGCTAAAACAATGCTTCCTTCGCTGACGCTTTCTAAGAGGAGGAAGAGGGCAGGCTTGCCTTCCCCAACTTCTCCAGTGCCCGCAAAGCCACGGCTGCCAGCTAACAGACTGCGCCTGAAGTACCCGCCAGCAGAAACAATTTGTCATGTGTCAGATCAAATAAACTCTTATGAGACCACTGTACTCCCTGAAGCAGACGGCTGCCAAACTCCTCAGGAGAAATCCAAGAAACCTAGCTGGCCAGTGTCAGACCCAAGTGCTTACGAAGACCAGCACGCTTTTCATCTTTAAAACACATCAGTACAACGCAATCTGTTTCTGTGCAGCACTCCCATGCGAGGCAGCCATCAACAATATCCATTATTGAAAAGAACTCGGTCTTTAAATCATCACTCTGGGCTGAAGCTTCTCACAGTCCAGACACTTCACGTTCCTCATCCAGCATCACAGCATCTTGCTCGCCCTAGGGAGGCACTAAGGCAGCTAACATTTGTCGAAGAGCCGTGGCAATGTAAAGTGCTGCAATATGGATTATCATCCACCTGAGCAAGCGTTCCTCCTCTCCCAGCCAGCCTCGCGCTCTCACTAGAAGTGAATTCCCCCAAAATTGAATTACTGATTTATTATTTTTTTAATACTCCTAGGGACCTTTTTTTCTGGTTCATTCCTGAACACTATCACAGCTTCGCATGCCCTGAACTCATGCCATCCCAGACCTTATGCTGAGGCCCCTCGTGGGGCCCCCATCTGCTGCACAGTCCTGCAAGAACCGTTAAAGCACAGGCTCTGGAGTCCCCAGTGCTGGCTCTGCTGCAGGGCACATCATTCTCTCTCCGTTATCCTGTTGGGCAAGAGAATGAGCCCCTAAACCTGCTCTGGGCACATCTGTAAGATTTAATCATGCCAGTCAGTATCATGGGGAGCTCAAATCACTCACCTGCTCCTGCAAAGACCAAGCTTAAGTGCTTCCTGGTCTGCACCACAGGCAAATCCCTCAGCCCAGGGCTCAGCCGCCAGCTCCACATGTTCCAGATGCTGGCATGCTTCATCTGGGGTAAGCCACCTGAGACCCAGCAGGGCCAGGAAAACCTTTCCTTCCACAAAAGAGGAATAACAGCCCCAGAAAAGTTTGCCTGCAAGAGGCCTGAGCTGTTTGGATGGGAAGCTTGACCAGCCCACAGAGGAGGTTACCTCAAAGTGAGAGAATGGGAGGAAGGCAGGAGATATAAAGGAAGGATGAGAGAAGTAGGAGATGCTGCATCAAGTCCTCAAAAAGCAACTGCCTGGCCCAAAACCTAGTTACAGAGCCTTGAGTGACACTACATATAAACAAAAACTAGTGAGAAAAGGGAAAACCTGGCAGCCTAAAGCAAGGAACAAGGGCAGAACAAAGCAGCAGGCACAGAGCATTCCCCTTGGTATTGGTAGTACCAGCGCAAACCTCAGCTGCATTTAAAGAGCATCTGATGCCTCATGACGTGTTATATTTAGACATCGTTTTGTCTGTACCAAGACTCCTCTCCAGCCACAGGGACTGGCATCAAGCACAGGACACCACCCTGCCAGCCTTACTTGGCCAGGATTGTTGTTTCCTCCAATCATCTCATCCAGTGCAGAAAACACCATCAGCTGGTATGTGCACCAGGAGAGTTGTAAAGTACTCGCGGCACTGCTTTCCAGCAAGGAGCAAAACACAGCCTGTTACCGTAACGCAGAAGTGTTAAACCGAGATCTCATGGAGGAGGAGGTTAGCAGACATAAGTCTGTCATTTACAGCGATGCTTTACAGGCACTTGCAGCTGCAGGGATGCCTGTCGGAAGCCAGGTTCCTGTAGCCTCTCCCAGGCTCTACACGATCCGATTTCCACCTGACAGCCCTTTGGGTGGTGACCCACCGCGGTGGAGCAGAGTCAGCACCAGGCAGGAGCAGGGCATGGCCAGCCCTCGCCCCCCCCCCGGATCCACTTGCAGGCAGGTTAAACAGGCAAAACTTTAGGCATCAATCCAGGACATGCTTGAACTCACATCTCTGAACAGGGGATGGGGGGCCACCTCTGAAAAATTGACCTTTTTTTCAGCTCTGTGACTTGGGGAGATTTCAGAGAGAAATCAAAAGGCTGTAGTGCTTTAGAGTCCAGGGCACCCACACTGATTTCCTCACCAAAATCTGGTTGTGTTTTTAAACAATGGAAAACTTACCAAAAAATGAGAGAACAAAACCCACACTAGCCACCAGAAACCAGCCAGAACTCCAGAATGCTCCAGCCAGCAATCTCACTCCACTCCTCAAGCGATGCTCTATGCAAACCCAAACAAAGGAGCCCATTTACATCATCACCAATGGATTTCTTTACCCCTAGAAAACTTGTACAAGTGCCACGCTTGTGAGTGCCATTATGATTTCCAACAGCCTCCCACTGACGTTGAACAGGCTTTCCAAGCTTCTCTGCATACATTTTATACTTGATTACCCCACGCTTGCTGGAAGAAAAGGAACGAAATGCACTCAGGAGCCACTTGCTTATTTCCCATTTGGGTACAACAATGTCAGACGCAACAACATCATTTTTACCTCCCAGCAACATCCCTGCGCCAGCGCTGCACACACCACGTCCACCCACCAAAGGCAGGCATTTACCACCAAAGGAGCGAGAACCTCACACCCAGACCCTCGGTTTTGTAACCCTCGCAAGGACCTATCTCTACAAACCATAATGCATTAAGCAACACAACGTTCAAAACTAAGTCCAGAACTTGCAGCAGAACCTAGCTCACCCAAGGCTCCTGCGGGAAACTTTCCATAACAGTTTATTTGGTGGGCAGGAAGAGATCAAGAAATTAAGTCACAGCAAGAAGAGAAAACCTCCCCCTAAAATGAGTAACTGCACTAAAGCTGCAATCGGGAGCAGGCCAAATACATTTTTTTGCCTTTTACAAGGGCACGTAGTGAAAGGACAAGGGGGAATGGTTTTAAACTAAAGGTTTGAATTAGACATTAGGAAGGAATTCTTCACCCTGAGGGTGGTGAGGCGCTGTCACAGGCTGCCCAGGGAAGTTGTGGATGCCCCATCCCTGGAAGAGTTCAAGGCCAGGCTGGATGGGGCTCTGAGCAACCTGGTCTAGTGGAAGGTGTCCCTGCCCATGGCAGGCGGGGTGGAACTAGATGATCTTCAAGTTCCCTGCCTACCCAAACCATTCTGTGGTTCTATGATTTTAAGGGCTACACATTTTCACTTCCAGAGTCTTGGAGAAGAAAATGGAGTGACTTTGTTCCATATTCACGTTGTCCACTGTTTATTATTGTCTGTCGATTAATGCTTACTTGAAAAACAAAATTTAATTAAACCCCACAGTACTGCATAGCCTGCCTTTGAAATATTCCCACATTAGTGGATCATTACAGTAAATGAAATACAGCTTCATATCATATTTTTCAAATAACATCCTAAAACATCTACAAATTAAATAATACTCTTGGAGAGAGAAATTAAGAGACACAGTGTTTAGCAAGGGCAAAGAGATGTTTACAAATGAAGTCTGAAATGAGAAGTGGAGGCAATGAGGCAGAGAGATGCCAGAGGTGCTCTTCTAGACCTTGTCGAGACAGTTCTCCGCATATCAGAAACTAGACGAAGAAAGAGTGCGCCTGTGCCGGTGCTCGGCAAGCAGAAAGGGCAGCGTCCCCAAGCCCCCGAGGAGGTTTCAGCACGAGCTCGATCAGGGTCTGGGGTGCACTGGCACAGTCTGCCAAGTTGGGGAGGTACCTGCACTCCTCGGCACGCAGGAGAGCTCAGTGCACCTGCCCGCACTTTGCGTCCTTGGGAAACCTGTCCAGAGCTGTACCCTTGTAAGTGACTCAGAGCAGCAGAAATCTGGACTCTTGATAGGCTGAGAAAAGGGATGCAGAAAGGTGCTTTTGTGGCAGGCTGAGAAACATAGTGATGATATTTACAGGGAGGAGAAAACCAAAGGGAGCTTTGATTTCTCAGGGTAAGTAAAAGCACAAGCAGGTTCGTGAGTCAGCGTTGGTCACAGCAGCAATGCTTGATGTTGAGCAAAGCAAAGCAGCATGTTAAAAAGCAAGTGAATATTACATGAGCCTTACAACTCAGACTTGAAGAGATCCAAGATTTGTCTTTTCCTTAATAGCATTTGGGGTGATGCCAAGTGTTCTTTGACGAATTATTTACTCCAAGAAATCATTTCCCCTAAACAAGCATAGCCCGTTACTGCACCCTTCTTTACATGAGCCTGGAAAAGGCTGTGCCCTGCAGTTCCTATGGCCCCATCTCCATGGTGATTCACCCACAGAGGTACCAACTAGAGCAAGAAGGCAAACCTCCCCAAAGAAAGGGCTGAAGATGGCAGAGCTCTCACAGGCGTGAGCCCTAGAGAAAAGGTGGGCAGTGTGCACCGAGCACACGCGGTGCTGGCAGACAAGGTTTTCAGAAGAAGCAGAGCACGTCGGCCTACGAGCAGGCTGGAAATGAAGAAGAAAACCTTGCAAGGGCACCTCTGGATCCATTTTACAGGAAGACAGTAAAAGATTCACAGCTGCTGCCCATGCCAGGGATCAGCAACCGACAGCCAAATTCCCATAGGTCCTGCTGAGTTCTCATCAGCATGTGAATCTATTATTTAGAGGAAATACATTTAGCCTGGCATATAATCATTGAAAACTGTCAACTTCCAGCACATGCAGGGCTTCCTCTGCAGAAAGGATCCTTCTCTGTGAATCAGGGACTCCTCACCAACCTCATGCCATGAAATTAAAATGAACAGCTAAGGCAAGAGGTGATCCATTATGCATTGCCTCATCGGTCCTACAGCAATAATGAGCACTGGGACCCCAAGACACTACATAGCGCATAGCAAGGTTGGGTAAAAAACACTGGGATATGGAAAACACAGCCCAAGATCCTTCCTAACAGAAAAACAGAGTGGTAGGAGGCACAGGGAGCAACATAAAAGACCTGGCACACAGAGCATCCTTCCTGCACTGGGGAAGGAGGCTCCAACAAGGCTCTTTGGGTACAAACCATCGAAGGCAAAGCAAGTGCAGCACTCGTGCATCAGCAAGGCAGCTGGCTCCTGCCTGCTGACACGCCCTCCCTACCTCTCACACCAAAGCCTCTGTTGGGATCAACAATTCGCATCCGCTTGCCTGCACACCCCCACACCCGCTCTCCCCTCAGCGGACAGCGTGAAAGCTGCCCGGCAGCACTCGGGCAGATTCAGGCTGGCTTTGTGCTTTCCAGCCTGTGGCAAAGCCTCCCTGACACTTAAAAGCAGCACAACCGGCTTGCATAAAAGATGAAGATTGCTTGAGCCTCCCTCCTGAAGCTTTCCCAAGGGAGAGCAATCTGTGCACGCTGCAATCATCAGGCAGCGGGAGTGCATCGAAACCGGGGCGGCTAGACTGCAGCACAAGGTTAAAAATGACCAGGCTTCACATTTACAGGTATTTTAAGAAATGTGCTCATCTACAGCTCGCCAGCACTTTCCTCCACCTCTGAATGTACCGAGAATGAGGTCTGAACATTTAAAACAGACCAGACTGTTACTCCCAGTTTGCTGGAGAAAATGAGGGGAATGGGATGTCCGACAGGAGGAGGGGGCGCAGCCCAGCCACCTCTGGAAGTGCCCTGCTTCTGCAGTTCAAGGTTAAACATCCCATTTGCACTAATTTCTGAGTCTGCCTCTCTCAAAAGATGTGCCAGGTAATTAGAATCATTATAACTATTATTAGACCATAATATTATTATAGCATTTTTGCTACACTTGACATCTGTTGGCTGATAGATTTAACTGGTACATAAGAAATAATTGTGCATAGATTTCTTGCAAATGAGCACCAACACGGAAGACATTAAAGCGTTCTGTGTTGAAAAAGTTAATTTTATGGAAGCATGCTTGAAATAAAAATTCTAAAATTAACAGTTAAACCTTAAAAAACTCTCATTAAAGAAACTATTTGGGTTTAAAGTAGGCAGCCATTAAAAAAATCCTGACTCTTCTTTAGATGCTTAAAGGCATATACCTTGCTGAACATCTCCTTCAGATCAACATATGCATTGTCTTCCCACCTATCCCAGTGACCCAGAGGTTTCTGAAACATCCTCCTATCTTCCTTTTCCTCCCTCTGCAGCAGGCTTTGGAATTATTTGGGCAAAGAATCTGACTGCACAGAGAACTAGTATAATCAGGACTCTTACAACTTCCTCACTGAAAATCCCACAGAATTATCAGCAAACACACATCTAGAATAAAATACAGCTTCCTGCATCCCACAAAGCTCAAAGGGCTTTGCAAACTGGACTCAGGATACAATTTATCCACCACCAAAATTCAGCCGTAATCCAGAGTGGAACACCACCTTTCTACCAGTATTTAACCACAGCACACTGTCCCCCGGAGAGAAGGAAGAATCCAACAGAAACCACATGAATACTTTAGGGCAGCTGCATCTTCTCCCCTGCAACTGAAATTTGGTCAGGGCGCCCACCATCAGCCTCGGACCAATAAAGAAGAACAAACAGGGCACAGCTTCTCCATCCTGTTGGTTGTGCCTTGAATTCAGTAGGGTTCAAATCTCAACCCACAGTTACACCAATGTGCAAAGACAGATGGTATAATGGGTAGAAGCGCACTTCAGAAAAGGACCAACCTCTTAAAATTCAAAAAGCTGAAAACAGCAGCTCAGTACTTACAGAACTCTGAGGTGGTGAGAGCTGGTCCCGTTTGGACAGTGACGTTTTCTCCAGTTAAATGTGTTTCAGTTGAAGTAACTCCTTTTCCTTATGCTTAGTTTGTGCCAAGAAGGTGACCGGCAGAGCTCTGGTGGAACGAGGTACCCTGCAACCTCTCCCACAGCGACACACTATTCAGGGATAAAAACAAGTGTAATTAATTTTTCAAGAGTAAGTCATTTTTTTTCCAGAGCAGAGCAACAACACAAGGAACTCTGAATTGCTTGAGGAGAAAAATGTATTTTTACTACCTTAGTCACATACAGACAAGCCGAACTCTCACTGAGGACAAACCTACAGAGAAACGGGAGAGCAGGACACTACAGACAGAAATTCCCCTGCGTATACCCCTCTGCTACCAAAGCAGACACACCTGGGGAGCTCTCAGTGGAAAGCAGGGCTGAGGGAGCGGAGGATTGCCTCCTAGTGAGTGCCAGCGAGAAGCCTCAGTTAAATGAGGTTCATGAAAGCTTTTGAAAATCACCTGAGTCTTCAGAAACGGGGCACAAATCCCCCTCTACAGAGATCTGCCCATCACACCTCTGACCAGTACGACGGCTTTAAAGCCAGCTTTTTGCTCTATCCGTCTGATACTCTCAGGCAAACGAGAGGAACTCAGACAAGGCGAGCTCACCTTACCAAGGCACAGTGCTCATTACTAAGGAAAAAAACAAAAACAAAACTAACAACAAACAAACAAAAACCCCCTAAACCAAAAAGCACCACACAAGCAACTTCCCCCACACACACACACACTTTAGCAACAGCTATCCACGACTCCCTGTCACAACGGGAGAAAACCTCACATATGGGCCCTCGGAGCTCAGTCCAGGTCTGCTTCTATTCATCCTTTTCATTAATGGCCTGAACAATGAAAGAGATGGTACTTTTATAAGACCTGAAAGGATGCCCAGCAGTTAAGAGCTGAAAGCACTCTGGAGGTCATGATCAGAATTGATAACCTGAAGAAAAGTTCCAAAACCACCCACGAATCAATAAAAAGAAAAGCAAAGAAAACAACACAAGGAATGGCACTTGGAAGCAGCAAAACCAAAGATCAAGCACACAAATACAGCACAGGGGAAAGCTCTCTGGACAGAGGTAATGCCAAGGAAAATCAGGGACTGGACTAAAAATGCAACATGTGTCAGTGTTGTGACACCACAGCTCCAGCTGCCAAGTCCTAAACATCATTCTGCAATTTAAGAACATAAAATTCATAATTCTGGGCTGGAAGACATGCTCAGTGCTGGGTATCACCTCTAAGGAAGGCGCAGACAAACTGGAGGGTCTGGGCTGCAAGCAGAGCAGTCAGCGGTGCAAAACACCTGGCCCCTTAGCAGCTGTTAAAGGGTTTCTCCATCCTTGCTTCCCTCCAGGGTTGTTATCGGCTCTCAGCATTCAACAGCTGTTTACAAGGAGGACAACCTTCCGCTGGGCTCCCTGTTCTCTGAGGGCAAGAGAGAAAGCCCCCTGCTTAATTTGCCACAAGGGCAAGTCAGGTGAGGTATCAGGCTCTCATCAGGTCTCAGGGGGAACCTGCCCCATGCAGACCTGCACTAACATCCACCACTGAGCTGAGTATCTCTCACCTGGCCTCAGGACAAGAGCACGGACAAGTAGGCTTCTCCAGCCCTGCCTTTCATTTTAGCATTCTCCATCTGGGCACTCCTACACTGCCGCAGCAGTGACACCTTTGAGCTAAATTAACAGCCTTCTCTTCCCCAAAATACAATAGAGCTCCTCATCCTGCCGCAAGGGCACCCACACAGCAACGCAGAACGAGCACAGCAGTAACCATTTCCATTCATGTCTTCACTACCTTTCATAAACAAAGCTCTTCAACTGAATTTGCCACCAAGCTACTTTGGTGGTGAGAAGGGCCTTTTCACGCGCTGCAGGGCAAGGGACGCAGACCTGGGCTGCCTGTGGAGAAGGACGAGGCTTCCCCCCATCCCCTCTTGCCCCCAAACAGCCCCACTGACCTGTGCAATGGGCTGTAGCCCGTAAGGGTCAGCACACAGACAAGCAGGCAAGCCCTCCCTACCCCAGAAAGAGTAATTTGAGGTGATGATTGCTGAAAGCAATTGAAATCATTGAAACAAGGTGTTTCAAAGCAGGCAAGAGCAGCTGTGCCTGCGCAGCTGATGACATACACACACAGCTGCACCAAACCCCGACCGAAGGCTCTGCAAGAAATCCAGCAAGGGGGAAAGATATGGAAATCTTATGAAAAAGCGGGGCTTAACTTCCAGGAACATTTAAGATTTCCCTGTGACTAGAGAGGATTTTTTTTTTTTATTTTGAATGAGAGCTTTAAGAGCAAGCTGCCTCATGAACCGCAGCCAGAAGAGATTTGACAAAGCCTTCGTTAGCACACACCGTCTCCTTTTACAGGGCCGTTTCCCAGAAGATCCCCAGTGTTGTGTCATTTTTCACTTCAGGTGCTAAGAATATCTGCATGTTCATAAAAAAAAAAAAACTAGCTTTATAGGGAGCTTATCAACAAAAGCACTCGACAAATCTTAATTAAAGCTGATTCACCTTCTTCACGAGTGCAAGTTAAACACTGTTTCTCAGAGGGGAAAGCTGAGTGGTAAGAGAGCTGAGGTGGGTTATAAAAGCCACAGAAGGAGTCAGTAGCAGAGAGGATTAGCACACAGAAAGGCTAACTCTTATCCCTAAATTTACCCCAATAATCCACTGCCTTGCAAATTCTCAGCGTATAGTTGACATGCTTTCATTTAATCATGCCTGCCCAGCTTGTCCACATCTGCATTTAGTCTTCCATTTCCTTCCCAGGTAAGAGCAGAGAGAGAGGGTTTGGGGGTGCTGGGGAGTTTTTCAGGTGTTTTATTGCTCAGGCTAAAGAAACCCTCAACTGTAAAAAAAGGAGAATGTGGCAGCGGTAGCACCAGCACTGGGCTAGTGATGCTTCAGGGTAGGGGGCAGGCATTGTGGATTCAAGGGCTGTTCTGACGAGTCACTAGGAATTGTCAGTTTCCAACTTATTTCTTTAAAAGGAACATACTGGTATCCCTTCAAACCTAGTAAATACGCAGTCACACAGACGGCAGACCCCAGGAACTTGCAGACGCTGCTCTCATCTCCATTAGCTGCCCTTCTACATTACAGTTTCTGGGACAATATTCTGGATGCTTCCACCACAAAAAGACCCTGGAGGCTGCTTAAAAATACCAACACAGTCCAGGCTGGTCACTTGAAGGCAGGGTTGGGGGAAAGGAAAGAGGAAAAAAGAAGTCCATCCCTTAATAACGCTACTCCCAGAGCACAAACGAATTCAAAAGGATCACACAAGAGCAGAAACACTGCGGTAGCATGTTCAGTAAACGACAGGGTGCGTCATTGGTCATCGGCTTCTGATGCCGTAGAGACTTATCTACACTTAAAAGGTTTCCCACCGCCGCAGTTTGCTGGAGCAGCCCCCTTGAGCCCGCACCTCTACCAACAGAAAGGCCTGGGCAGATTATACTTCTTTGGCAAGCAAATTAAACAGTATCAGTGAAGCTGTACTTTCTGTCTCTAAGCCATATTTGTACTAGGTTAGTTCCTTAAGCAAAACACTAAAATAAATAACTTGCCTCTAAGAAATTGTCTACAGAACTTGTTACTGTAAACCTAGGCCATCTTGAGAGGCGGGTAGTGTTGACTATTTGTCAAAGATTACTTCTAATGCAAATGTTAGTCAACCACTTAAGTTAAACATTTTAAGGCAATATTCCAAATAGTGTTTATATACAAAGTCCCATTTGCTCAGTTTTCACTCCCTAGCTTCATGCAATATGTAATTTTACTAGCTCTCTGGCAAGAGAGCCATATGCAAGCTTGTACCAAAATAATTAAACATTTTTAAAATTCAGGCCTCACGTTACCGAGTGCACCCCCTGAAGAAAAATCCATTTTAACTGCCCAGAGCGACACCAACAGTACCAGGATGCTTTTACTCCACAATGACCCAGGTGCAAAGGGGGGCCTGGGGTCACCCAGCCCGCCCTCGCGCTCCAGGCAGAACCCAAACTGCCCCTGTTCTGCTGAATTTGTGTTTAAAGCCCCTCAGCGCAGGGCTCCTCGCCTGCCCAGGAATCCCACCC
>KL276758.1:0-12516 GCA_000699545.1 Podiceps cristatus
TCATTGATGAATAAATTGAAGAAGACTGGTCCAGGTACAAACCCCTGGGGGACACCACCAGCTACAGGTCTCCCAACTAGGCTCTGTGCTGCTGATCACACCCCCTGAGCTCTGCCATTCAGCCTGTTCTCAATCCACCTCACCATCCACTCGTCTAACCCACGCTTCCTGAGCTTATATACACGTGGGTTTGGTCTTGAAGATCTTAATGGGGCAAACAGAGTGGGCATGATTCAAGTTCAGATGCTGAATAAATAGATCTTGTTTCCTTTTCCTAAATATAGTGTTTTAGGGACATTTGAAAAGCCCTGGGCAACCTAGCTGTTCTGCCTGGCCTCCTTCTGCTGGTCCAGAAGGGTTCAGGTTTCCCCCAGGTCTCAAGTCAGATCTTCCGGTGACATCCAGGTATCTCAGATGTCCTGCACCATCTCAGATGTCACTAAAGGCCTATGCTAAGGCACTAATTGAGACCCTGCATTTGGGGATGGTATTTGTCTAAATAGAGTTGTCTGCATAGCTGTGAAGTAGATGTTAAGCCAGTTTTACCCAAAGGACACTATTTAGTTAATATAGTCAGCAAAGCCTGCAGAGCTACCTAGCTCAACTTGACCTACATTTAGTCAGCTAATAGCTCTTTGGATTTCGCTGGGACACATTTGGGTGGACTATGATGACAGCTTAGGCATCTAGGGTGGGATACAGTTGCCATCTGAGATATCCTAGAGTATCCCATCTGGCCTAAATAAGGGAACTGGTCATGGTGGTGTTGGTTGATGGTTGGACTTGATGATCTTACAGGTCCTTTCCAACCTTAGTGATTTTGTGAACTGAGATCTCAGAAGTCTGGTGTCATATCAGGTCAGTCCAGTGTTGGTGTCTCACATGGCCCTATGTACTTATGCTGTAGCAACTAAATCCTGCCCCTTACAGATACCCTTACAGATACCTTTCTTTAGTCTGGAGCTGATACCAATCTTCTTGACTTTAACTCCGCTCCTGTTTTTGGTGTTCTTCCTGGTATCTGGAGCTTTTGCACTGTGGTTTTTATATCGTGCTAGCTACAGTCTCTTGTCTTCCTTCTCTTACAGTTCCAGCATATCCAGTGCTGGGTTTTTTTTTCATACTCTTCTTACATATTTATAGTTACAGACCATTTAGCTCTTATCAGCTGAAAACAAGGAATCCTTCACATAACCAGCAGTCACCACCTGAGACTTGTAGTGTTTCAGCTAATTTGAAGGTGAGTTTTGATATCTTCCCTTTCTCTTGAAGAGCAAATCTATCAGATTAATATGTAAAAGGGTATATGGAAGAAAATTGTGCTTCGATCTTGTTTTACTCCCATTTGTGATGACTGTTTTTCAGCTTTCTTAGAGAAAGAATGGAAGCCAGCATTTTGTGAATCTGTCCTTTCAAAAATGTACCCTTAAGCACACTTAAAATGGATTTTTTTACCCTTCATGATGTGAATGATATCTAACAATTGTACACAAGCAATGTATGGCTTGTAAGAAGCAAGCATTTTTGCTTAAATTACCAAATGATTATTAAGCACACTTGTTGGATATAATACAAGAGACTTTGATATTATTAAGGGTTACGCTAAAAAGGCAAAATGGAAATAAATACTTTAAGGATGATATTAAACTATGTTGGGTGGTGAAGGAAATTCTGCAAATTTCAGCAGACCGCATGATTTAAGTGCATTGAGAAATTAATTGGTGTGTAACTCTTCTTTTTGTCAAAGTGTCAGGTCTTAACCAATATAAAATGAGAAATCCCTCTTTCTAACACCAAAGTTCCAACTTCTATTTCCATCCAGGATTTAGGTGGTGAATCCATGACTCTTTTCAGGTGAACAGGATCTTTCTTTCATGCATTTGGCTGAGAGACAAAGCTTGTTAAGTCCTCTGGAGAAGTTTACTAGGGAGTGAAGGATAAGCATCCCTTTCTGCTAGTGGTGTCCAATGCACGTTCAGTATTTGTTGCAATCACCCTCTCCCTTGAATCCTTTTGTCTTTAGAGGCAATCAGGCCCTGGCCAGCCTGATATGATGGAAAAGACTCATCATAATACACTGTAGCTTGCTTATGTAGTGAAGGGTGAGTGTTACAACAGATGTGTCATTGTCCTAAAAATGAACGACATAAATGTCAAGAAGTTTCATTGTTGCTGTCACATGTTTGATCTCCAGTTTTCTTGCATACATGAACACAAATAAGTCTTCCTTTCAGTAGCCTTTCTTTACAAGGGAAGGCTGGTTTAGCCTCCATTCTCTCTTTGTTCTAAACTAAAAAATAAGAAGGCCGGTATTATGTATTTTCCTTACGTTTTCCAGGGTTTTGATGGGGAATGCATATATTTTTTTTTTCACTGTGCTATTTTTATTCTTCTACAGCTAAAGTACCATGGAACGACTTTGTGCCTCTGACCTTTTAATCTCTTATGAAATTAGACGTATTTAACTTATTAGCATGTGAGAAGCTGGAGGTACACAAAAGCACCACCAGCAGATGTCAAGATGTCATCATCATCAAAATTTGAAGAGACACTGTATATAAGCATTTTAGCAGTGCCTGTTGTGATAGGACAGGGGTAATGGTTTTAAACTAAAAGAAGGTAGATTTAGACAAGATACAAGGAAGACATTTTTTACAATGAAGGTGGTGAAACACTGGAACAGGCTGTCCAGAGAGGTGGTATATGCAAGATACTTGGAAACATTCAAGGTCAGGTTGGATGAGGCTCTGAGAAACATGATCTAGTTGAAGATGTCTCTGCTCATTGCAGGAGGGTTGGACTAGATGACCTTTACAGGTCCCTTCCAACCCAAACGATTCTGTGATTCTATGATAACTTCTGTGAGCTGTTATGTGTTGCATTCATGAGTTCATTAAGAGGGCACAGGAGCCAATGTATAATGAACAGTTACGGCAGAACCGTCCTGTCCACATTAACTTTGTGATAAATTTATTTTTATTTCCATTTCCAAATTATCTTCCACTCACACAAAGGTAATGGAGAACTTGAAAGCCACTCTTTCATAGATAGTTTTCATTAGGAGGTCAATAGGTGCTTCCAGTAAGAAACTTTATCCATTGTCAGATGGAATTTTCCTCTGAAATCTGCTTCTTTATTTCCCAAATTTTGTGAAGATCTCTCTAAAAAAAACTTGGTCACTTTATTCTGATATGATTCACAGCCTTACTCATTTAGAATAATGATATTAGATTAGGGATGATCTTTCTTGTCTTTGAAGGAAAGTTATTGGAATAATCCAAAGTGCGTTATGCAGTTACATTTATTAGCAGTATTTCTTATATATTTGTAGATATCTTGATGAGATTTCCAGCTATTTTTACATGTATAGTTGTTCAGACAAAAATGGTGGGTAGGGTTCATCTCATCTGCTTATAGGGAAAAAAGTCTTAAAAATCTTATTCAGAGTTTTAAGAAATCTGATTTTAGAAAAAAACAGCCAAATAGCAGCTTGAACCTGTTTAATGTGTGTTGCCTTCTGGTAGGATGTGGCTTCACACTTCTTGCCTTCCCTAGTTGTCTGTTTGTTTATGCTGGTTTATTTGATGAATTATATTTAAAATGTAGATCTGGAAGCTGTTGCTACCCTTCTGCATTTTGAAAGTGGATACAAGTACCCTGTCTTCTTCAGCCAATCGTCTATATTAAGGATTTTGCAAACAAATGTGAAGACATACTAAATTAAACAAGAAAATGCTGCTGTTGGTAATTTGCTTAAATTTGTTGTATATAGATTGGAGCCTCCACTGGAATACGTATGAGGGATTTTCAGTATGATAAAAAGGCTGGAAAATGCTGCCTTAGAAAACCACATTCTCTAGAAATTAATCTTTAAATTAAAGACAGGCCCATCTGTGCGCACCACTAAATTGGAATTGGGAGATATAACTCAAGGATAGACCTCATGATACTCCTTCTCCAAAGTGTAAATTTTACTTGTTTCTACAGTGTGAAAACAATATTTTGAACATTAAGGGAAAAAAGTGCTTTGCTCCATTGAAAGTTAAAAACTTTACAAGGTACTAAATAAAACAGGATTCAAAATACTGTGTTTGGAGACTTTAGTAACTTTAACATTCCAGCTCCCTTATTTTAAATAATATCTGTGATAAAAATATATGCTAATTTTAATATACTTATCCATAAGAAAATACTTTAAATTGTATTAGTAGATAAATAAGTGATTATTCACTTGCTATAAATCTTGTATTCCTGGACAAAGTCAATATAAATTTCCAAAGACAGTTCATCTCAATCACCTTGGACATCTACTTTAGTAAGGAATTAATATCCTTTGAAGGTGCCTGTATTTCTCCACTGAAAACAGACCAGAGCCTGGGAAAGAAATTTCGACTAAATGCTTGGTTTAGGAGAGATTAATTCTAGTCTATTGCTAAGGACTCAAGTTGGTCATCCATATATAGGTGCCTTAGGCCATTGTAAATGCCCTAAAGTATCTAAAACATGTACATGGGGCTGGCAGATACGACATTGGAGTTACAGGAGACGACTGATGACATGTAGTAGTAGCAGAAGAGCAGGTAGGATGCCCTAGGGCATCTTAAATTACTTTAGGTGCCTATGGAAGGTAATTGAATCAAACCAAAGGGATTATCTCCATTTTAATAACATAAACTGATGACTGGGCATCCCCCGAAGTTCTGAACAAACAGAGGTACTTTCTGAAATTCTGAGAATGCTGGTATTGTGGCTTACTTGTTCTTCAAGTTACTCCTCTCTGGCATGCAATAAAATGGATTATATATTTAGGGTTCCTATAGGTGATTCTAAATGTGATAGTAAGTGCCATCCCCCGTATTCTCTAATATCCCATGCTTGTGCCAGCAGCAACGACTCTAACATCTGCATTCAGTCTTATGGACAATGTCTCTTACCTGACAATTTGCAACTTAACGAGCACAACAGTTTGGTACACTGTACCATAACACTACAACTCCTCTGTAAGGCTGTGGAACACATCTGAGTAATCACTTGTTTAGAAATCAAAATCCATCAGAGAACAGGTCTTGTTAAAGATTCTGACATGGTCTTTAACACAATTTTACTGATGCTGGATTTGAGCTAACGATGCTTTATAAGGAGTGCTCATCATTAACTTCTTTTTTCTGGGAAAAATCTGAAACTGCTTCATATCAGCCTACCTTGTAATTGCAGGAGAAAGTGAATTCCTGTGTTTCCTGCTTATGAAGCTTGGAGATCTTGGAGGTAAGCTGGGAAGCAACTTTCACAGTGCAGCTGCCAGCAATACTGCAGAAACCACAGAGACATAGGATTTTTACCATGGATAATGAGGATGTCTTCATACTATATGGAGTCAAGTTCCTTCTCCTCCTAACTAGCAGATTTTTTTGCAAGACCTTGCATTTGCTAAAAGTGTCAGAAATAGCGGACATATTCAGCTCTGCTCACCTAGCATTACAGTGAGAGTGTGTTTAAACATCTGTGTGTTTAAATTGGCAACTCTAATGTTACGTTCACGTTGCACTTCATTATGGATGCAGCAATGACTGAGGAAACAGAAAGAAAACTGTGAAGAAGCCACACTTCTTGGTAGCAGCCTAGGAATTAAGATGACAACATTAATTATTTATGTTGTAGAACGTCTTCATTGGCAGGTGGTGGTGTGAGGAAAGCGGGGAGGTAAAAAAAACACATCTATTTGTATTTTTATGGTGAAACAGCAGAAGAACTATGAAGCAAGCAGTTAACCATTACATGTATTTGAAATCAAGGAATGGAGTTGCAAATTGGTTACTGCAGAATTTGCTTGTCCCACGCATCAGAAAGTACTGTGATCCTAAATGTAAAATTACTGTGTTTGAGGACAACTTTTAAGACAGAAAAAAAAAGGCCTAAGAAGGACCTCCAGGGAACAGCTTAGTATTTAATAGCCAGAAAAGACAGGACATCACTGGAGGTGGCTGGAGTTCCACAGATAATCCTGGCATTGCTTTCGTCCTTTGAATGCAGACTGCCATAATCCTTCAAGCGGGACGGAACAATGCCATGAAAACGGATGCTTCAAAATGTCCTGTGAAATAATGGTGAAAATACAGACAAGTCACTCCATCTGTTAATACAGCTTCTGTTGCTTTGTTTGTAGAAGACTCTGCTTTGAAAAAACCAATTGGAAATGTGACAATTACAGAGGTGACTTTAAAAATCAGTCAATGAAAATATATTTGTAAGACATTCGGATACATCTTTGATAGACAGATAGATAGATAGATAGATAGATAGAAAGAAAGAGAAAGAAAGAAAAAAGCAAGCAAGCAAGCAAGCAAGAAAACAAGCAAGAAAGCATATTAAGTAGAGACAAAAATGTAGACTGCAAATGCTGATGGGAACGTTGCATTTTAGAGAAAGAATTATAATGTTATAAGATACTTGGGAATAATATCTAGTTTAAGGAATAACCAGACAGAATTTAATTACTTTTGAATACTATTATTTGCTATTTGTGTCACAATAGCATCTAGTGGTCCTAACTGGGAGAAATCATATTGTACCAGGTATTAAGTAATACAGACAAAAGATAATCTCTTTCCATAAAAGTTAGATTTCAAGCAGACAGGATAGAAATAGGTGGGAGGATATGCAGCTTATCTGGGGTCACACAGCAGCAATTCCTTAATGCTGTGGTCTAGTTGCCCATTCATAAAACTACGTTGCCAACAAGTTGTACGTATCTAAGCTGTTCCAGTGTCAGTGTTGTATGCAATGGCCTGTAAACATTTTCTGTGCTGAAAAAGTGCTATTCCCTTAGTGACAGAGGAGTTGACTGTTGAACTATATAGTAGTTATTTTTATAGAATTGTAGAAGGATTTGTGTTGGACATCTAGTCCAACTTCCTTGCCATGGGCAGGGATGTCTTTCACTAGATCAGGTTGCTCAAAGCCCCATCCAACCTGGCCTTGAACACTTCCACAACCCATTCCACTGTCTCATTACCCTCATTGTAAAAAATTTCCTCCTTATGTCCAACCTAAATGGCTTAAAGGTGTTCCTCTTTGTCCTGTCACTACAGGTCTTGGTAAAAAGTCTCTCTCCATCTTTCTTACAAGCCCCCTTTAAATATAAAAATGCTGCAATAAGGCCTCCCCACAGCCTTCTTTTCTCCAGGCTGAGCACAACCCCTACTCTCTCAGCCTGTCCTCATAGGAGAGGTGCTCCATTCCTCTGTTCATTTCCATGTCCGTCCTCTGGACCTGCTCCAACAGCTCCATGTCTTGTGCTGAGGGCTTCAGAGCAGGATGCAGCACTGCAGGTGGGGTCTCACCCAAGCAGAGCAGAGTGGCAGAATCACCTCCCTTGACCTGCTGGCCATGCTGCTTTAGATGCAGCCCAGGATACGATTGGCTTTTTGGGCTGCCAGCGCACATTGCTGGCTCATGGCTCATTTTTTGTCCACCGCTATTCCCAAGTCCTTCTTCACAGGGCTGCTCTCAATCAATTAATCCCCCAGTCTGTATGGATATTGGGGATTGCCCTGACCCAGGTATAGGACCTTTCACTTGGCCTTGCTGAACTTTGTGAGATTCACATGGGCCCACCTCTCAAGCCTGTTTGGGTCCCTCTGGATGGCATCTCTTCCCACTAGCAAATCAACTACACCACTTGGCTTTGTATGCTTGAGCTAACTTTTCTGAACTTTAGGTCCTAGGTTTGTAGGAAATAGTTCATAGAATCATGGAATGGTTAGGGTTGGAAGGGACCTTAAAGATCATCTAGTGCCAACCCCCCTGCCATGGATGGGCAGGGACACCTCCCACTAGACCAGGCTGCTCAGAGCCCCATCCAACCTGGTCTTGAACACTTCAGGGATGGGGCATCTACAACTTCAGTGTGCAGCCTGTTCCAGTGTCTCACCACCCTCATCGTGAATAATTTCTTCCTAATGTCTAATCTAAATCTACCCCTTTCCAGTTTAAAGCCATTCCCCCTTGTTCTTTCACTGCACGCCCTTGTAAAAAGTCCCTCTCCAGCCTTCCTCTAGGCCCCTTCAGGTACTGGAAGGCTGCTCTAAGGTCTCTGTGGAGCCTTCTCTTCTCCAGGCTGAACAGCCCCAGCTCTCTTGGCCTGTCCTCATAGGGGACCTGCTCCAGACCTGATGCAGTCTGTTGCTGGCTGCTAAAATGTTCGAGCCATGATTCTTGATGAGATTCCTGAATTCATGATCTTTTTGAACCAAATTCAAATTTTTGAAAAACCAAGATTTCATTCCAGGACTTCCTCTATGCAATAACAACCCCCGTGCTGGTTCTGTCCCTGCTGGCTGTAGGGATTTCTCTTCTAAAGCCGCCAGGTGCCTCCCATGAATGCCTATTGGCAATTGTCTCAGATTAGGCGTTTAAAAATATCTTTTCTTTTTAAAATGAAAGCATACAGTTTGCTTTCTCAAGTAGCAGTTATACTATATTTTAAATAATTTTTTCATAATGGAGGTTTATAACTCCTTATTATGATAATGGCAGCATAATTATTTCCTTGCAATGTTACAGAACTAGTGCATATGTATGTATAAATATATACATATATACCTATAAAGTTGTAGACAGACTCTAATAAAACACTCAGCTTGTATAGGGTAATTAAGAACTAAGCACCTATACTTTATATCTAAGAAAAAGAATGAAAAATGAAAGAAAATTGGCATATCTGGCTGCTTAGTTAACAACGACTTGTTGAATCCCAGGTTGGGGTGCTACAAATGTCTTTCTGTTGATTCTGTCAGGACTCAGGTACACTTGGATTTTGTTTTTCTTGATATGCTGCTGTGGGGGTCCTCTGATCTTACCATGGCTAGTCATCTCGTCTGCCAAGAGAGAGAAAAGAGCCTTTTCAGAGAGTGATCCGTAGCTCTTTGTGTTGGGTGTCCATGGCAAGGTGCTGGCAGCAAGGGGGCTGAAGGGTTCTGTGAGAAGATACCAGAAGCTGCCCCCATGTCAGGCAGAGCCAGTGGCAGCTGGCTTCAAGATGAACCCGCTGCTGGCCAAAGCTGAGCCCAGCACTGATGTTGGTAGCGCCTCTGGGATAACATATTTAAGAAAGATGAAAAATGCTGCATAACAGCAGCTGGGACAGAGGAGTGGGAAAATGTGAAACAACCCCGCAGACACCCATTTCAGTGCAGAAGGAGGGGGAGGAGGTGCTCCAGGCACCAGAGCAGAGATTTCCCTGCAGCCCGTGGAGAGGACCATGGTGGAGCAGACACCACACTGCAGCCTGCGGAGAGCCCATGCCAGAGCAGAACCCTGGCAGGACCTGTGCCCCCTGGAGAGGAGCCCACACAGGAGCAGGTTTTCTGGCAGGACCGGTGCTCCATGGAAGACTCACAGTGGAGCACCCTGTTCCTGGAGGACTGCACCCCATGGAAAAGACTCATGCTGGAGCAGTTCTTGAAGGACTGAAGCCTGAAGGAAGGACCCACGCTGAAGTAGGGGAAGAGTGCGAGGAAGGAGTGGCAGAGAACAGCTGTTATGGACTGACCACAACCCCTATTCTCTATCCCCCTGTACTGCTTTGAGGCAGGGGTGGTGGAGTAGTGGGAAATGGAGGAGTGAAGTTGAGCCTAGGAGGAAGGAGGAGGAACAGGGGAGAAGATGTTCTTGTTTTTGTCCTTATTTCTCATCATACAACTCTATTCTAATTTTAATTTTCCCCTAGGTGAGTCTGTTTTGCCCATAATGGTAATTGGTAAGTGATCTCCTTGTCTTTATCTCGATCCATGAGGTTTCACATCCTATTTTCTCCCCTATCTGGTTGAGGAGAGGGAGTGAAAGAGCGGCTGGGTGGATATTTGGCGGCTGACCAAGGTCAAGCCACCACAGCGTTGAAGACACAGGTGCAGTTGGAATAGAAACTGAATCTCCTTTTGAAGATGTTCGTCTCTCCATCCACTATATTATGAAGGTGTGCTTAGGGAGTGTGTAAAATACAATTTTATAAGGTGGTTCTAATCTACTAATGAACTCACCTGAGACGTGAAAAATAGTTAAATAAATTTATTTTAAAAAATACTTCAAAAACTCTTCTCCTTTGTGCATAATTGGAAATATATGTGTTCATATATGTTAATTTAATCTGTCCTTATCAATATGTCTACTGTGTATGTGCCTGCTCCTCCAGATACACATCTACAAAAAGATCTTCTCAGTTCATGTAGAAACTAAAAGTCATGCAGAGTTAACCAGAAGAAGTGATATGTTTTCCTTGTTTAAAGAAAAGCTCAGCCCATAAGGACATCTTTTATTCAGGCTTGAGTTTAATTGGCCTCTTCTCCATTTGAATAGATTTGCATTCCATAAAAAATACTGCTGGTATGTCAAACTGTACAGTTTACAGATCTTGTAACAACCTGTAAATGCCTTGTTTTCTAAGAAAGAGATGTGCTTAATTTCTGTTTTATCCAGATATGTTATTTGTGCACACTTGCCTATATAGAGAAGATTTCAAAAGCTGTAATATAAGCTACATAATGTGTCCATAACATAAGCTACTTTCTAACTGGCACAGTAATAATTAATTTTTCCAATTTATCATCATGGTAAAAAATGGTATCATATTGTCTCATTTTACAAATGAGAATTAATAGCCCATTACTCACAGTCATTCTAATACACTCACACTGCCTATCCTTATAGAGGAGTAAGCTCTAAGGAGAAAAGTTTTACCTCTTATTCGCTCCCGTGGGAGCTGGAAGGCTACTCTTTCTGTGGCAGGGGATCCTCCAGTATTTCCAGCTGTGCTTCTCTTCTGTGCCAGTGATGTTGTGCAGAGTAAGGTGCTTGACCTATTAGTTTTAGTCAGCTCAACTACATCTCCACCAGTAAACTGAACAGGGCCAAATCTCAGGCTCCAACACTGGCATATGCTGAGACATTGATTAATACATGTGATTTTGGAGCTGTACAAACCAGCCCTCTGCAAACTAGCCCACTGCTAGATGATGGCTGAGTGTGGTTCAGGAGATAGACTGAGCCGGGAATGGTTCTTAGTAGGTGTTTTGGAAGAAGGTGGAAAAAGATGAGTTTTGGCATATAGGTACCCACTGCACTCTGCTGTTTCAGTCATGGCCAGAAAACAGGCACTGACCCACTTAATTTTCTAGCATAGGTATAACCTTAGCCAATCCTTCTGTCCAGTGTGAGACTGGGGTTAGCAGTGAATAACACAGCCCTTCTGATACTGTGCCTCAAAAGGGAGAGGTGGACAACATGGTGTCAAGCTGCTTCTTGGAGATAATGCAGTCCAATAATATCAAGAGATCAACTGTCCTTCCAAAATTTTTTTGGAAGAAGGGTACTATGAAAATTTTGTCAAAGAGAGGGGCTGTGGTATAAACCGAAGGAAACAGAAAGGATTGTTACCCACATAGTGGTCAGTGGGTTCCATCATCTTACAAGTCTGTTGCCCTACCGTGCAAGTCAGGGTGCAAAGGAAATATATCATTCAAGAGGCATTTGAGATGCCTGCTATTTTGTATAAAGGGGGTTGAACTACCTAGCCTAGGGGATTTTCTTTGCAACAATGTGGAAGCCATCTATCTACACTGACTGGATCACATGCTAGAAATTAATACAAGCCTTATGAAGATGTTAACTTTAAAGGGCAGGATGAGTTCTTCAAATGCAGGTTCAGCTCTTCTACCTTCTGTGTACAGTCTGAATGTTCCAGGGTCTTCCACTGCAAATCAATTTTTTCTTCCTCAGGGAGTTGATGATAAGAGGTGAAACTTCCCCCCCTGCCCGCGCCCCCAACCCTAATAAAATGTATGTCATAGAATGCTAACAGACTCACATTGCAATATTTTGTAGATCTGCCATTCATATTACTTAAAAGGCAAGTTATTATCTGGAATAAGAAAGTCACGCCTGCAAAAATATGTATGGTTAGGTCAGTAAGTTATGGAAAATGATTTTTGAAATCCTTTAACTATGTCAATTTTCAGTAGCAAGGACGTATGGAAGAGCAAGCTGCTGAACAATTTCCTATTTTGTGTGTCAAATGCCTGTCTGAATAACAAGACAGAATCAGGTAGAATAACAATATTTCAGAAATCATGGAGCTATATAAAAAGAAATGAGTGTTGAAGTATGGCAGAAAGACTGGATGGGTAATACAGCAGGAGAAATGAAAGAGAATCAAGCTTGTTACAAAAATAGGTTCTTGAAAGAAAAGGGGAAAAGGAAAAACAATAATAAAAAAAATCATAGGGTAAGTAGAGTAGAAGCAAGAAAATGGACAATAATAATTTACTTAATGAGAAAAACCAAATGAGTAATGGGAGATGACTAATATGGACAGAATGGTTTTGGATTGGAAAACAACAAAAAATAGAGGATAGATATGACAGCGTGGATCGTGAGGTAAAAGAATTTAGAGGGACAGACTTCAAGAAGAAAAAAGAGAGGTACATTAGAGAGATGTAAATCAAGTGACACAGACCTGCTGAA